>OZ001352.1:27887837-27946470 GCA_963924055.1 Drosophila limbata
AAATGGCCAGAACATTCATTTTATGTTTTCCATAATAATTCAGAACTAGTGATTTGAAGCCTGAAACTGCCTACACACGCATAGCCGACCCATTGACACACTGGACACTGGACACTGGACACTGGACACACATGGAACTGCCCTCGGGGGTAGCAACTATAAAAAACAACCGAGAGTGGGAGTCAAAAATCTCTGGGCTCGGGAAAGGGAAATAAAAATCAAAATGAAAAATAAGTAGAGGAAGAGAAACAGTCAGCCGTAGAGAGGAATGGAGGAAAAACTGGCATACACAAATAAATCCCATGGAATTATGTCTTGACAAAAGTGCGCTCTTGCGTGAAATACTGATTTCTGGCAAACGTCGACGCCATCGAGGCCCACTCCATCCATCCATATTTGAAAATGTTCTGATGTGTGACCGACCAGGCAATGGTCAGAAATCGAAAACGTTTTTGCTCTAAATAGTAGTAGGAGAATGAAAACTGTTTCTGCCATTGGGCCGAATCAGTCCAGACTTCCCTCAGCCGGATTGTGTATACACATCGATATCTGTTTGATGCCTTAGAATGCGACAAATGGGACAGCATTTCAAGTGTGCAAACGATTTGCCACTTGAGTTATTCTATAAATATCAAGAAATCATCAGAAATGCCCAGTCAAAAACATAAAAAAGAAGAAAAAAACTCATGCAATTGCAATTGAGGAGAGAGAGAGGCAGAGAGGGAAGAGTGAGAGGGCATCTTGTTGTGGTTTTTTTTTTTTGGGTCTTGTGACTTTAATATTCGACTTTGTTAATGGTTGCTTCTTAAAGCCCCCAACGAGCTGCGAGCTCTGAGCTGAGCTGACGAGCTGACGCTTATCTAAATAGCCACGTTAATGAATCTGACCGAAGAACAACGCAAAACCGGCTTAGAAGCCTGGCCAGGTCTGCCAAACCTTTTAGCCTGATGATGTGCGGATACTAAAGAAGTTTGGACACAGAAAGAGGTTGGCCAGCACTAAATACTTCTGTGTCTGTTACCTTTTTCAGACAAAACGGTTGCTAAGAAAACCAGAGTGGGAGAAAATGAAAAAATGGCAACAGAATTCTTATTTTCTTGGAGTGTATTTGTGCAGGGATTATCCCCTTTTTGTGTTTGACTTTGCCTTTTTTCACCTTTCTTCCTTTTCTTGTTGGGTCCTTTTTTTCTTATTTTTGGCACAAACCATTTCCTTATTGTTTTAATAAACATTTAAAATGTCTTGCTCCCAACTTATGTACGTTGTGTACACAAAATGTCAGCCGCAACCAGGATAGGAGAAGGAGGAGGAGGCAGAGAGATCCAGATGAAAAGTATGACAAAACCCTTTTAAACCACTTAAAAATTCTTCAACTTACTTTGCTTTTCTTCATTCGCTTAATGAAGGTATTTCGCCTTTTCGGTTTTGTTTCTTGAGCTGCTCAGAAGCAAACTTTTTGTGACTTCCCAGCCCCGTTTCCATCCCTGTCCGTTATCCGTCCCCCCGCCCCTCTCTGTGTCCCGCAGCTGCTTGGCAGTTTCATTTCCTTTGCCGAGACCATGCGGGGCATTAAAGGATTCACCGCTTATCAAGTAATCAATATTTACAAAAGGCACAGCAAAAGTTGCACCAGCAATGACTTACAACAAGTTGAACATCAAATTGAATTTACAGAAAATTCACTTTAAATGCTTTATTTTTTTTTTTTGTCCTGTCCAGCGAACCAGAAACTTTTGGCCGTCATGTTCTTGGAAATTAATTAACTTATCCGAATGCGGAAGTTGTCGTCTATTAAAAGCAACTTATGCGTCCTAAACTGGAAGTTGGCATTTATGAAAGTATTTCTTACTCCTCTTCGAACTATAATAATCAAGCTGACAACCAGCAGGTTCTGCTCACTTTCTTAAGCAAAAATTTAATTAATTTACAGATGCTTCAAGCGACGCCAATAAGTAGGCAACACTTTTTGTCCGCATCATTGTTGTTGTTGTTGTTGCTGTTGTTGCTGTTGTTGTAGAAGTATTATGTGTCACAACCGCAGCAGGCCGCAAACAGGCAAACGTTTGAAGCTTTTCCAGCTATTAGCTGCAAATTTGCCATACACAATTAATTAATTTGGCCTGGCCACAGCAGCAACATCGACTGACATCTTAACCATACCAACAAAATTGCTGTGAGCCAAATGGCCATGCCCAAAAACTGTCTACACAAAGCCAAAACCATTCTGTTGTTATTTCAGCTTCATGTTTATCCCAGAAACTTTGCAATTAGTTTTAGACATTTTTTGAGACAACAAACACTGCTCTTGATGCTGGCATTTTAATTGTTGTTGTTGTTGCTGTTGTTGTTGTTGTTGTTGTCTTCCACTTGGACTTGGACTGCTGATGGCGGACTTTCATAAATAGTTTTGCAAGTTGTTGCCTTGAGCTTGGGTGTCGTGTTGTGGTATTTAACAGACACTTGAGCTAGATGAATTGGCAAATTACTTGAAGGCTCTTGAACTCTCTCTGCAAAGTTATGACAGCCAATGAGGCATTTAAATGAGAAACTCTCCCGCTCATAAATATTCCATGGGAATTCATACTCTCATACTTAAGGCACACTTTAGACTGTCTTTCTATTTCCCTGTCTCTGTCTCTGTCTCTATCTCTTACTTTACAGCTTTACAGTTCATGTTCAGCAAATGTTTTCTAAGCAATTTACCACCAAAATGATTGATAAACTTTGGCGCAGTAAGAGACTCGAAGCAAAAAAATAACTAGTTGTGCAACAAAGCCAACTTTTTGGCCAAAGTTCGCTGTCAGTGGCATTGCATTAGCTTCGGCCAAAGTTCGTTTTTCAGTGACCCTTTTCAGCTCCATCTAAGCTGACCGTTTGTTAAGACAATTTTCGTTGACACATGGAATTGCAATTGCAATTGGCGAGCGACAGAGAAAAGTACATTTTGTTGCATTTGCCACAGCGAGTGCACTTGAGTTAAAGGGAAACCTCTCAGTGACAGCAGCAGTAAATAAAATATTGCATGTTGCTGCTTTAAAGTTGCAGGCAGCTCGGCTGATAAATAAATAAATAAAAAATATTTAAATAGCTTTCTGATGTCCCCCAGGGAACCGAGTTGGGCCGACAGTTAGGTTGTTGTAGTTGTTGTTGCTGTTGTAACATTACTTGCCTGCCCGCAAGCAACTGATTGTTGTTGTTGTTGTTGCAGTGTCGCAATCAACGATGCGTATCGGTTAAAAAATGTTAAATTTATAGTTTATGCAAATATGAAAAATGCAACTGGCAATGCATAAAAATGCGCACGCACGCAAACTGCGTGACTTAACCAAGGCAAGCACACACACACACACACACACTCACACACATAGTCAATTTAAATTATGGACAAAGTTACGCGACAGTTGCTTGGTTTATCGCTCGGGGCAGCCACTCAATTGTTGACTTTTGTTCAAGCGGTTAAATTAAAGGGGGAAAACCAAAAAAAAACCCAGAGTCATTGAAATACCCTACAGACAATATGTTGCAATAAATTTAATAAATGCAGTTGCAGTTTTACAATACATTCTCGCTGCTTCACATTACGTTCCAAGTGCCCAGTTAAAAAATGGAGTATACGCCAGGGCAGCCAGGACGGCAGTCCGACGGCATTGTCGCTGATTTCAAGCGTTGCACGTGGCCTCCATGTAAAACAGCAGCAAAAACTAAAAATACAGAAAACCTGTGGCAGGCGGCACCTAGTTATAGCCAACTCACAAGTCACCTTCTCTCCAACTCTCATAGCGGCAAGAAACGTGCAACGCGAATGCCAACAAACTCCATTATGGCACTGTTTCTTGACTGCCTGGCTTGGTCTGCACAGTGCCGCAACTAAATTGCTGTGCACACTCACACACACACACACACACTCAGAAGCCAACTGCATGCAAGTTTTTCAGCAAGTTGCAATCATTTTCGTATGAATCACGTTTGATACGCACGAAATACCTTTTTAGCGAAATTGAAATTATAATTTGTGGATGCCCTTGTAAATGCCGTACTACTAGCTCTTAATGGAGGCAAGGGAATGGAAAGAGCGCTGGGGCATTTGTGGCAACGAGAATCAAACAGCAACCAAGTTGTTGCAACAATGTCGACCCAAGCGAAAGGAGCAACTTTTGCGACATTTGCGCCAATTGTTTTTTCTTCAACACTTTCTCAGCTTTCTCAGCGTCTGTTGATGTTCTCGAGCTGTCGGGTTGCTGTAAGCGGCTTAAGCGGCTAGACAAACCATACCAAATGACGATGAGCTTTTAGCTAATTGCCCCACCATTTAATTTGGTTTTTTACAGGAAGCGGAAACCGCCATCACGGCCATGAACGGCCAATGGCTCGGCTCGCGTTCGATACGCACAAATTGGGCCACACGAAAACCGCCAGCCACCAAAGCAGACCGTAAGTAATTACAAATATTACACATACGAATCTTCACTCTGTATATGTTTTTGTGATTAATATTAATGTGTTCTTTGCAGTGAATATCAAGCCGTTGACCTTTGATGAGGTTTACAACCAGAGCAGTCCCACAAATTGCACCGTCTATTGCGGCGGCATTAATGGCGCTCTCTCTGGCTTTCTTAACGAGGACATACTGCAGAAGACATTCTCGCCATATGGCACAATACAGGAGATTCGTGTGTTCAAGGACAAGGGCTACGCTTTTGTTCGGTGAGTAGCAAATAGTGATACAAATCCAAACCTAAGATCGAGCTCAATATATCAAAATCGAAAAATCGAAGGATATCTTTAAAGAAAGAAATACACATTCAATTTTGACTTGTAAGTTGCAAGGTCGAAATCAAACTAAGTTTGGTTTAACAAAACTGAACAGATTTTCAAAAGAAAGGTCGATGTGTTCCTGGTTTGGCATTTAAATTTATTGTGAAATTTAATTTTGTTTTGTTAAATGTTTTTAATAATATTTACTTGCGGATTAAAAAGGCCGTTTTGGCTCATTTTTATAATAAATTACGCGTCTGGTCTTATTTTAAATTTTATTAATTTCGATACAATCAATTTTTATCCAGATAGCGATTTTTAAAGACATGCATTGCGTATACGCCGTGCTGATCGTAGAGAAGCAACTCTTATATACACGTCATGATCGCAGTTTGCATTGGCTTAGCAGCACATACCTAAACAAAGGGTTAAAATAATTGTTGTAACAGGCAGAGTAAAAGCGAACAGCGGCTAGTTGTACGACATTAACCCATTGTTTCCACGCCATTTTGATTTTGTTAGCGAACTGTATGTTGTGGCTGCCACCTATTTTGGTGGTGCAACCCTCTTCAGACCCGCTTTCCGTTTGCGAGCTTGTAGTTGCTGTTGTAGTTGTTGTCGTTGTCGTTGTCGTTGTCGCTGCAATTGAGTGCACGCCATTTCAATGTGCCTCCATTCAGCTTTGGGGTATGCCGCACCGTTAATAAATCAACTACACTTTTGCACTCAACAACAGCAACAACAGGCAAATTTGAGGCAACAAAACAATGAAACGCAATAACAGGGACGCCGAAGCTGCCCATGCTAAGAAGAAAGGGAGAGAGAGAGAGAGATGGAGAAAAAAAGGCAAAATGCAAACAAACATGCCAAAAACGTTGGCTAAAAGGAGAGAGCGCTACAAAGGATGGCAACGTGTGCTCTGAGCCAGTCAGCTGACTCTGACTCCGACTCCGACTCCGAAGCTGAGGCTGGGCAAAAAGCAGATCGCAGCTGCCGCCACGAATGCTGATAGGATTTTAATGGCAGCAGTTGCCCTCCCGGCGAGCATTCAGGGCTTAAAAACACACCATCAAAATGAGCGGGAAGAGGACGCAACGCATTGCAGAATCATGTGCGCCTTTTGTCCGCTGTCCAAAACTCATTTTTGTAGGAGAGAGAGAGAGAGAGAGAGA
Source organism: Drosophila limbata (assembly GCA_963924055.1). Lineage (NCBI taxonomy): Eukaryota > Metazoa > Arthropoda > Insecta > Diptera > Drosophilidae > Drosophila > Drosophila limbata. Next base: position 27,893,765 of record OZ001352.1, read on the forward strand.
GAGAAAGAGGGAGGAGAATGAGGGGAAGAGTGTAAAAGAACCGCATTGGCATTGTTTGGCGTTTTGTAACATAATGAGCTTGGGGACTACAAGTAGTCTCTGCTGGCGCAGCCGTTGCAGTTGCTGCCTTTGCTGCATTTATATACCAAACCCAGCCGCAACAACAGCAACAGCAACAACAACAACAACTGGTAGCTACAAGTACAATAAGAGCCAAAACAATTCCACAGACGCTTGTACCACTTTTACGCTTTGTTCTGCTAACAAAACTCGTTGTAGTCGTTGTTGTTGTTGTTCTGGTTGTTGTTGTTTTTGTTGTCGAGTGAAGTTGTTGCTGCTGCAGGTTAAATGGAAATTTAAGCAGGTCAATCTGCAATCTGCAATGTGCAATCCAGGCTCCCCCAGCGAATTAGTTTGCCTTAACTTAACACACACATACTTAACTTGAAACAAACACTCGCCCCGCTTAGATTCTCCACCAAAGAGGCTGCCACACACGCCATCGTGGCCGTCAACAATACGGAAATCAACCAACAGCCAGTGAAGTGTGCGTGGGGCAAGGAGAGCGGCGATCCCAATCACATGTCTGCAATCGCTGGCCAGGCACTGGCACAAGGCTTCCCCTTTGGCTCGGCGGCAGCGGCGGCAGCTGCAGCAGCCGCCTACGGGCAGCAAGTGGCCGGCTATTGGTATCCACCGGCACCAACATATCCCACAGCGGCCCCAGCCAGCGCCCTGCAGCCGGGCCAGTTCCTGCAGGGCATGCAGGGCTTCACCTACGGTCAATTCGCGGGCTATCAGCAGGCCAGCTACATGGGGTAAGCAACCTGCACTGAATCAAGTTAAATAAGTTAAATTATTTATTTGATTATTTATTTATATATTTGTTTATTTATTTGTATGCTACAAACTAAAGCTTATATAATATAATAGGGTATTCAGAAAACTGAATATTAGAAATTATAAATAGGGGAATAGTATTGTGCTTTCAAATTCATTTTATAAACTCTGCAACTATTATGTTATTTACTACTAAATATATGGTTTTTTTATTCACTTATGGTTTTACAATGGTCGGATAAAGTATTTTGTGCAATGCTTGATCGCTTGTCGTGATTAACTAAAAGAAGTAACGGGACTCTGTAAATGGCCAAGTAAGGATAAAGCGATACAGAAGACCATGCTCAACAAAAACTCGAGAGGAAGCCATTTCAGTGGTCGAATCCCTTTGAAAGGACTTTTTTTAGGAATCCCCAAAAATTTGGTGAATTCAGCGCCAAACCGATTGCAGAAATTAATTGATTCCAGATAAGGATTCATTTTCTATTAATTTGATCATTTAGTTATGTAAATTATTCAAAATTTTAAATTTTTTTTTATTTATTAATTTTTGTCACAATACTTTTGAAATGTCTTTGCATTTCAGTTAATAGAAAAAGAACGCATGGAGGAATTAACAAAATATTTCTCAGTTTAATAGTTAATATTGTCTACTTTACTTTGGCGATTTACAGAGTCCCATTACTTCTTTTAGTTTATCACTACAAGCGATCTAACATTGCACACAGCTTTGTCAAAATACTTTATCCGACCATTTTGTAGTAATATCCAGTTCAGTTCTTTCTAATTCAATGATCATTAGTTTATTTTCAAGTTGCACTTATTTTCCTGTTTTTTTAGTTTAAATATATCTGTAGTTTCCAGAGATTGTCGCAGTTTATTCCGGCAGTTTAAGGTCTTGTGTCTTAAGCAGACAATATTACTTGTTCTTGCAGATGTAGAGCATTTTAAATTTTTTTCATGCCTAATATCTTCTGTTCTTCCTTTTCTCCTGCTCACTTCTGTCTGCCCTCTTTGCAGCATGGGCGTCCAGCTGCCGGGCACTTGGCAGAGTGTGCCGTCCCAGCCGCAGTTGACCAGCGCTGCGGCCGCCACGGCGCCACAGATCACACAGAGCGTGGGCGGGGCACTGCCTCAGGCGGCTGGCGTTGTGGCCTATCCGATGCAACAGTTTCAGGTCAGTCCACAGGTGAGTCTTCTGATTGCGGCAGACAGTGCGTATACTTGATGTGTCTTACATTGCTTGATGCTTGTGCAATTCTTACAGCTGGCGGAGGACGAGTGGCTGGCGCCCAGTTTGCTGGTGTAGCTGCCATGAGCGGTGGCCATGTATCCCACCCAACAGCAACAGCAGCAGCAACAACAACAGCAACAGCAGCAACAACAACAGCAGCAACAGGAGCAGCAAGCTGGCAGCGATTATGTGAAGGAGCCGCGTTACCAGCTGCAACAGCAACCACAGCACCATCACGTGCCACAGCAACAACTCCACCACCACCACCACCAACAACAACATCAGCAGCAGCAGCAGCAAACATACGAGTTGCAGCAGCAGCAGCAACAACAACAACAACAACATTATGCCCCACAGTTGCATTATACGCAGCCACATTGGATGCATCAGCAGGTAGCCAACAACGAGCAGCAACTTCAACTGCAACTTCAGGCACAGCAACAGCCAAGTCAGGTCTACGGCATGCCAGAATTGTACAAAGATTGAAGTGACAAAATGATTATGAGTTATGGTATTTAACTGAAAGTTAAAACGAGGCAGGCAACAAAGATTAAATATCAGATCAGATGCAAATTAGCAGCAAGCACAGACAGTGAAAGTATAATAAAAAATGGCAAAAATGAAATATGATATTAAATAAAAGCCCATTAACTAAAAATCCAACAACAAAAAAAACAACAACCGAAGCAGCAGCAACAATAAAGCCAAATGTGCAATAGCTAATAACCATAATTTATGTAAAACTAATTAAAGCGAATATTAAAATGATAATGATAATGAAAACGAAATAAAATATAGTATATTGTATGTATGTATGTGTGTTATTTGTGTCTATTTTCGCAGTCGGCAGGTCTTTTCCCATAGTTGAAGAGGAGAGGGGCGGACAGAACACCATAGAGAAGTACACCGTACAAGTCTCATCAGTGCTTTGGACTTTATTCGTATAGTTGTCCAACCATAGAGCACAGAGAAAGAAAGACATAAACTAAGAGAAAGACATGGACAAAGAGCCAGCTATTGATTAACTTATTTTATTGACTGACAATTTCAGCTGTTCAAAATTTGATTTCCATCATTTTGATGGTCATTTCCATGAGCTTTGCAGACCTTTCTTTACTTTCACCCATTTCCCCTCAGCTGCAGATGTAAAATGAATATCAAGAGCAGCTCCTTCAATAGATTTACCTAATTTAAGATGTAGTTTAAGAAAATGTCTAAACATTTTGTCCAATTGCTTCAATCAGTTTATCCCAGTTAAAAGACAATGTGTTGAGTTTTAAATAAATATCGAGCAAAGGAACCAAAACAAATTGAAATCAGAGACAAAATTATAAATAAAAAAACTAAAATAAACTCACAAGAAATACCTATAAATAATTAAATGTAAACACAAGTCAAACAAGTAGAAAATTTGCACATAGGTAAACATAGTGATAAAGTAAAACAAACCAAACAAAAGTACACAAAGAAATAAATATACTTAGTAAGAAATAATTAAATGCATGTACTTAGATGTACTCATGACTAGCTACAATTAAGCAGCACTTAATATGAGTATGAGAACTCTCATATACTTACATACATACATATATTCGAGGGGTAACAACACATATAGAAGAATCTTATTAATGTATCTGTGTAATGTAAATGTGAACAAATCCATAAGTAATATAAATGCAAACGAAAGAAACGAGCCGAATGAGGCACAAAAATAGTGAAATATTTAGAGAAAGAGAGCAAAACCCCTGCAAAAAAAAGTTAAATAAAATAAAATAAAAATAAAGCAAAAACAAATTAGAGAAAGAAGAGTAAATCTTATAAGCAGCGTCCATGACGTCATCTGCAACGTGTAGCAAAAGCAAATTACAAAATTTAGTCAATGTTTAGTTAAGATTGTAATTGTAACTATAAAAACTATATGCTAAATGTTAACGAGACACAATTATTTATGGTATTTACAAGGAGGCAAAAGCAAAACCAAAATGAAAACCGAAAAAATCATCAAAATTGTAAACTATTTTTTACAACAAAAAAAAAACAAAATAGATGAAATGATGAAAATGTAACCAAAAAAAAAAATTAGAACACTTTATATTGGATGTGGTAAAAAAAAAAAGGAAATGCCAAGATGAGGTGCGTCTAATTTCTATAAGTTGTGATTTTATGCGATGAGAGTAAATGATGCTATTGACAAAGTAAACTGATTTATTTTTTAAAACTTGGCAAAACGCGTTTTTTGAGAGCCAACGGCGAAACTGTGTGCAGCATTGTATGCATAACTTTACATATATATATATATACAAATCTATATATACTTATATACATACAAATACATAAATAAACATAAATATATATACTAAATGTTATTTGAGCAAACAACAACAAAATTGTCTGCTAATCGAAGCGAGAAAAAAAGCTATGCATAATTTTAAACAAATACATTAAAATATAATACAGAAATATACAATTGATTGTAGCTGAACATACGTACTATGTCCATAAATATTATGGCAAGTAGAAAGAGAAAACAGTAACAGTGAAGGAGCATAAGAGAAAGAGATGGGGAGAATACTTATAATACAATTACCAATAATATAATATGAAATATACTTATGTGTTTAGCATAACTATACATAGTTACAATTTAAGCTAAATGCAGATACACATATAAAACAATAAATGATTCAATGTTGTGTATGTACATATATATATTATAATAAAAAGAACACAGAAAAATGCATATAATTAAAGAGCGTAAATGAATGTAAACACACACTCACACACACACACACACGAACAAACATCACAACAACAAATGAAATATAAAAAATAAAATAAATAAAATGAATAAAAGAAAATAAATTTAAATGTATAAAAAAATGGCACAGATTAAACAGAGCTGCATAAAACACTGTAATATGTTTTGAACAAAAAAAGAGGAACTAAAAATGAGCAAAAGCCAGCAAACATTCACTTACACACACCCACACACACTCACACACGGACATAATCGCATTTAAATAAACAAGAAAAAAATATAAAAAAGTGAATAGAATGAAGTGATTACATCGTGCAAGCAGAATGGCATAATTATGTTATGAGCCTATCAAAGCCTATCCAATCCAATCAAATCGATCGAACAAAACTCCACACACACTTACAGTCACACATTCACACACACACACACACACACACACAAACACACACATATAATTGCACGCAAGTGTGCTGGCAAACACGTTAATACATACATAGAAAAGTGCGGAAAAGCAGGAGAGAAATAATCAAATAAAATGGAAAAATGTTAATCAAAAATAAAACAAAAAGAAAACTATGCCGTTTTTATTTCACTCGCTATACAACAAGTGCAGATTTAAAAGGATTTCAATTGCAAAATGGAAATCAAAGGTAAGTGAGGTAAGGGGAATTTTCCAGATGTTGCTGCCTTGATTGATGCGACTTTAATTTGTGCTGCAACTCTTAATGTGCCTTTAGCCTGGGGCAATTACTATACATACACATATTTATCAACACATTTGCAAGCTAATGAATATGGATTTATATTAGCAATGACAACGCATGTCAATCATTAGGCAAATTGATATTTATACAATAATAAGAGCAAATGGTTGCTAAGAAACTAAGGCCAGATATCGCAGGTATTGACTGCAGCTCAATATTTCTATACTTATTGTATGTACGCTGATGTCGCATTTCCACTTGACTCGACTTGTCGGCACTGCAGTTGCAACGCGTTGCACTAAGAAGGCGATGAGCAGCTGCCGCATGCTGGTCACGTCTCTCCCCTCTCTCTCTCCCACTCTCCCTCTCTCTCTCTCTCTCACTCTCTCTCTATGTATATATAAGAAGTGCACCTTTCAACAAAAACTTGACTGCCTTTGCGCATCATTGCACAACGGCAAACTGTACAATTTCAATATTTTACTGCATTTTGCACTCTGGGGTCGCTGCTGTCACTTTTGCCAGTGCCAAAGCCGCAAACTGCTTAATATGCGCGCCCCGAAACGCAGCACAGTTAAAAACTCAAAGCCAAGCAAATACAAGTCGACAAGAACAAGCGCCAACAATGCATAAATATAAATGGCATATGTTGCTCATACGCCTAGTTGATTTTTCGCCTGGAAATTGAATTAAATGCAGCGCACGAAATGAATACATTTTGAAAAGGATGTATGCTAATTATATAAATATATATATTTAATTACAGTAATCACAATGAAAAAGTTTGTTTAATTAAATGCAAATCTCTGCTTGGTGCTTGGCTTCAATGCAATTAACAATGCCCGCTAAATATAGTTATTAAACCATTTTCAGCTTCAGCTTTATGTACTCTCAAAGAAACTTATACTTTGCCAAGTGCAGAGCATTTTTAGTAGCTAATATCTTATAGTATGCAGCAATAAAAAAAACTAAACTTATAAAATTTGACTGCTTTCCGTGTTTTGCTTTTGCAACAGCTTTTGTTATATTCTTTCATTTGCTTTCTTTTTTTTTGTTGTGCATTAAAAAGCACGTCAAAGGCCAACTACAAAAGTGCACCTTAGCTTCTTTATATACTTTTTTTAAAATGTGAAACAACAAAAAATGAACAATACTAAATGTGCGCAAATTCAGGATTGCTCGACTGGCAGATACTCCTTACAAGTTGCGCATTCTTTGCTATTTAAATGTCCCAACTAAACTGAATTCTCTCTCTCTGAAAATTTAATATATTTTAAATTATATATTATTATTATAGGTAATTAACAAACGTTGTACGCCTCGCAGCATTTGTGCAGAGGGTATTAAAGACAGATATTGCAGGATGCGACTGTGAACTGTGAACTGCATATAGATTGGGCCGGGCTTATTACAGAGCTGCTTCTACAGATGCGAGCAGCGACTCCCTTTACGACTCCTGATGCAGCACGGTGCGGGCATAAAAGCACTTCTTGGGGCACGCCCACTCTCCACCTAGCAGGTTCCACCTTTATGCTCTTTTAATAGCACTTGTTTAGCAAGCAAACAACGCCGGCAACTTAAAAAACTCGTTCTCCTTCTCTCGCCCACACTCCCAGATATTTTTATAGCAAAAGTTTGAGTGTTTGTCTGTTTTATTAACCGCGCTCTCACTCGCTGACTTCCCTTCATTTCTATGCTGCTTTGCTGCGATGATATCCGAGCATGGAAAAAGTTTTCTTGGCTTATTCATAACACACACACACACACAGACACACACACACACACATGCGACTGGCTGACAATCATTGGCAACTTGCAACCAACTTGCCACAACTTGATGGCGTTCTTTGTTCTCTTCGAGTTTGTATGTTCTTTGTTTAGCACTTGACGGTTTGTTGTTGCTGTTGTTAGCCTAGGCTTTGGATTGCTTTAATTGATAGCTTGAAATAAGAAGAGGAAGCGTGACAGAGAGAGAGAGAAAGAGAGAAGCGACAGCTGCTTTCTGCCACTTTCTCTGTGTGCTGCCATTAAGCTGCTGCAATTTCTTGCCGCCGCCGCAACGACAAACAACAATCTCGTTTCTAGAATGCAAACACTAATGACAAAATGCTAAAATTTAGCCGCCATCGTCGCCAGCGCTAAAAGCAAACGATGTGGCGACGCGGGGCAATGAGAAGCGACGCGAGAGAGAGACGCGGACGGGAGACGCGCGCGCCGCTTACGCGTGTGCCCCGCAGCGTTGTGCCACTCAGTCTGGCAACGCGCAACCAAAAACCGCACAAAAGCGAGGCATCCATTAATTTTCGCGCAACCGCAAAATTCAAAATTGTTTATAAAGCTACGCAGGATGCGGCTTCAGAGACACGTGCGGCATCCTGTGAGCTCTCTCTCTCTCTCTCCCTCTCTGTCACTCTCAGTGTCTCTGTCTCACTGTCTGTCAGTTTGCCACACTGCCGCCTTGACTGTCTTTATGGCCAGCGGCGCTGCCCAGGCAAACAACTGCAGCTACAACTACAGCTACAACTACAACTCCAGCAACAAATTAAAATGAATTTTAACGAGTCAAAGCGAAAAGTGTCAGGCAAAAGGCAAAAGGACTCCCATCCCATCCAGAATCCTAGCTCTGGCGTTGTCTAACCCAACAGCACTACTAAATTATACACAATGCAGTTAGCCAGCATCAGGAGCTGGCCAAGTTTACCAACGCGTTATCCTGGCGTTTCGCTTTCCTAAAATTGCGAACAAATTACGCAGAAAACTACTATCGTTAGGAGCATATGTGACGCCGTTAAAGCGCCAAAGGCCCAAACTCTTGACTGGCCCCACATCACAGTCACATCCACAGTCACAGCCGCATCCACATTCACATGGCAAATGACTACGACATCGCCGCTTGAGTACCTAAATGCAAGCCACGGATCCTGCACAGCCTCATCCGTTCCACTCTACACTCAAAATAAAAATAACATTCGTTTTTTTAACAAGTAATAATTTTTAAATTGGGAAAAGTTCTTTCTGACTGATTTAAAAATAAAACTAAATAAAATTTTTAAATTTAATTAAAAAAAAAACAAAACCCAAATGGATATATACTTAGTATAGTACAAACGCAAACGAAAAACGCTTAAAAAAAGCCAGATACAAATTTAAAAATAATTTCATCATACGCAAATATACAAGGGTGCCACAGAAATCTCTTCCATTTGAATTTGACTTAGATTTGTATGAAATTCAAGCGAAAGCGATTTCTGTGGCACCCCCGTATATTTTGATTTATTAAAATAAATGAATTGCAAGACGTTGAAAAATAAATAACTGCTTTATGGAAGATACAAATGTGTGGACTGAAGCTCTGAAAGACCAATTGCAAAAGTCGAATTTCTGTAAATATACGAAGTATTCTATTTTTTTTAAGTGTACCCGTTCCATGCCTCAGCTCGCTGCGTGCGGCGCTTTGTCCGCTTGTCTGTTTAACCCTGTCGCTTGCATGCGTGCAGCGTCTGCTCCTCTGTCCCAGCATCAGACTCGTATCAGCATTGGCAGTGTCCTTTGTCTGGCCATGTGGAGGTGTGCCCCAATACTCTTCCAATCTCCAGACCAAAACTGGCGCTCCAAACTTATCGTTCGCTAAAATTTCGTTGCCCTGTTAATGTTGTTAGTTGATTTCAGTTTTGCCTTTCATAACAGATCTGTGTTCTCGTTGTCGTCGTTGTCGTTGTCATTGTCAATGCCGTTGTTTTTGTTGTTGTTGCTGTCGCTGACACACCCTACGCTGTGGCTCAATGGGGTCAATAGGGTTGGATTTCATTTCAGGTGAAGCCAGCAAAGAGCATTGCCAAAATTGTTAAACACACACACACACACACACACAAAGAGAGGACTATCAATGCAACCAACATACACACACACAAGAATATAAATCGTATATGTGTGTGTGTGTGTGTTTGTGTGTTTATGTATTTGAGTTATGTGCTTCATTTTGGATGGTGGAATGGGCAACTGCATCCGATTTGAATGGTAATAAAAACTAAAGCAGCTTTTGAGCACTCATGAATTCGCAGCTGACTGCACTTTCCGTCTGTCTCCCTCTCTGTCTCTGCCTCTGTCTCTGTCTGTCTGCCAGTTAGTCTGTCTGTCTGTTGTTCATCCGGTGGTGCGACAAAATGGCCGCCGTGTGCAACGGAAGTGCACTAAACTAAACTAAGCCAAATTAATTGCCAGTGGCAGAGGTTGTTTTAATGTGCCAACAAAACTTTGATTGCACAGATGCGCCAAATAGAAGCTCGTATTCGCAGTATATGATTAGATGGAAAGCTGTGAAAACCATCGTAATAATTTGGAGATTTCATTTCTACCATAACATTCAAATAAAAAATATGAAAGCAAATATGGACATAATACGAACTAAAAAGTGAGAAATGCCCAATTTGATTAAGCCAAAGGTAAGCCACAAGGCAAATAGCTAAGCTGGCGTCCAAAACAGCCAAGAATTAACTGCATTAAACGGAGAACGGGCAAAACATCTTCTAGCCCAAAATGAGGCAACAGAAACAGCAACCGAACAAAAAAAAAAAGTGTAGATAAAGCAGAGAGATAGAAGTGAAAAAAGAAAAACAAAGAAAACGTAGTGCAGGAGCAGGAAAATTAATGGTCCTCGCAAGGAATTTTAATAAAAATGCTTGTGACTAGATAGCAGCTAGAGGTGAAGTGAAAAACTGGCCAACTGCAGCAACCAACTGGCTGCCACTGCTGATGTTGCTGCCACTGCCACTGCCACTGCTGCTGCTGTCATAATGCTGCAATTGTTCATTATCCACTAATGAACAAAAAGTGTGTGTGCGAGTGTGTGTGCTTGTGTGTGAAATTCGCACACACAAAACCTAAATGAAGAAAATGCCGCACGGCACACAAAGATGAAAAAGCGGCGACGAATGACAGCAAGAGTGCGACTTGCAGAGAAAGGAGAAGAGAGTAGAGAGTAGAGGTTGAGGAGGTGAGAGTGCAGCGAGCTGCTGCGAAACACATTGCTCTGTCAGCAGCTGAGGAGTCAGTGCAGCAGCAGCAGCAGGACCATGAACAGAATCCGGCTTCCTGCCCAGCCAGCAACTTTAATTTGCACCACAGCTCCTCGCACGTTTTCTTATTTGCCGTCTATTTTCGCAATTGGGAGAGAGAGAGAAGGAGAAGGAGAGCGGAACAGAGAAGGAGATGTGGTAAGAGTAAGGCACAGGGACATCTCTCTCTTGGGGGGCTCGACAGACGTTGCTTTGAGTGCATTACGTGGAATTTTTGAAGCACTTAAGCTGTGCCATAAAATGCTGCTGCTGCTGAAGCTGCTTCTACACTGAAAAAGAATTCTTTTAAAATTTTACTCAGAATTTTTGATTTTAGCGTGTTTTTCCAAGTATGTATTCAATACATTATTGTTAAATTAACACAATGTTCGGAAAAAATGGCAATCAGTTAGCTTTTAAATAGTCGAAAAAGTTCTTATTGAGGAGAAGGAATTGGTAAATCGTACTTAAATTAAGTATTTCGTATTCGAATTAAGAATTTCCGATATTACCAAACTTTTGAAACCGTTTCAATTGATTTTATGCCGAAGTCCCGACTTTTTTGTTGCAGTGTAATCGTACTGTAGCTGCTGCTGCTTTTGCCTCACATGTGACAGTTGCAGTTGTGCCTGGGCTCAACTTGTGTAGTCCTTGGTGAGTTTCGGCCTGAGCCTGAGCTGGAGATGGAACTGGAGATGGAGATGGAGAGTTTTTGACTTGAGATCCCTTTGTCTGCAACGTTTTTGTTCGTGCGGCATTTTCTAATGACAATTGTTTTGCAATATAAATTGCACAAGTGCGCAATATTTGCTTTTGTTTATGCGAAAACTTCAGCGCTGGAGCTGGAGCTTCACCTAGAGAGAGAGAGAGAGTGAGAGAAAGGGAGTAAGGACACCTCCTGTGCCTGACACCTGCCCACCAAAATGGAAAGGCGACTCAGCGAAGTAGCAACAGCAGCAGAAACAGACGTTTTCAGCCATTTGTCTCGCTCTGCACGTTCCACTCTCTACCCATACATACATATACATATATTTGTATATATGTGTGTGTGTGTGTGCTTTCCCTGATGTTTCTTGTTTCATTACGGACGTTTAGCCGTTGCCATTGGGTCGAGTCGAGCCGAGTACGCCCATTACACAGTGCCTGCCACCAAATAGCGGCAACAGCAGCAATTGCATCCAATGGCTTTTGTTCAGGTCGTGATATTTGCTAAAATTAAATGACGTGAGTTATGAAATTAGATTTCCACTCCTCATCTGTGCGACCAACAAAAACAATAACAATAACAATTGCATATACCGAAACTAAAACTCAATGCAAATGCATGTCAAGGACTTGGCGGAATCCGATACCAAACTTTACATAATTTTGAATGTTTTAATTAAATATAATAAAACATTTTATGCATACAATGTTTACATCTATATATATAAAACTCTTTGTCCTGACTGACTCACTGACTCACTGACTGACTGACTGACTGACTGAGAATCAACGTGCAGCCCAAACGGTAAGAGATAGAGAGCTGAAATTTTCACACAACATAGGTGAGATAATTTCATCGTGCAATAAGACGGCGTTTTGCAAAATTCGACCTCTAAGTGGGTCAAATCGGGGTCAAAGGTCACGGAATTGCTTAGTATGAAAAACTTTTTTGTTTCTTAAGATATCTCAACCAAACTCACAGATTATATGTTTGGTACTGTCTTTTACGTTCTGACTAAATTTGGTCAAAGTCGGGTGACTATATCATATAGCTGCCAAAGGAACAATCCGAAAAACCTTTAGTATGAAAAACTTTTTTGTTTCTTAAGATATCTCAACCAAACTCACAGATTGTATGATTGGGGCTGTCTCTTACATTCTGACCAAATTTGGTCAAAGTCGGATGACTATATCATATAGCTGCCATAGGAACAATCCGATGAAAAACACATTTAGTATGAAAAACTTTTTTGCTTCTTAAGATATCTCAACCAAACTCACAGATTACATGTTTGGTACTGTCTCTTACATTCTTACCAAATTTGGTCAAAGTGGAATGACTATATCTTATAGCTGCTATAGGAACCATAAGATGAAAAACACATTTAGTATGAAAAACTTTTTTGTTTCTTAAGATATATTAACAAAACTCAAAGATTAAATGTTTGGTACTGTCTCTTACATTCTGACCAAATTTGGTGAAAGTGGAATGACTATATCTTATAGCTGCCATAGGAACAATCAGATGAAAAAACCTTTAGTATGAAAAACTTTTTTGTTTCTTAAGATATCTCAAACAAACTAACAGATTGTATGATTGGGGCTGTCTCTTACATTCTGACCAAATTTGGTCAAAGTCGGATGACTATATCATATAGCTGCCATAGGAACAATCGGATGCAATCGGAGATATCCTAACAAAACTTTTAGATTAACTCTTCTTGCAAAATTTTGACAAATTCTCTTAATTTAGCTTTTTCCCGCCAAATTTAGCTTTTTCCCGCCAAATTTAGCTTTTTCCCGCTAAATCACCAAATCCGACTTTTTAGCCAAAGTTCAATTGCAAGGAAAAAATTAAGGCAGCGGACAGCGGAAGCTAAATATTTCCGTTTTTTTTTAAAGAAAAAATGTTATATTATATAAATTTGTTAAAACGGGCAACTAAATACAATGCTGCGAGCGAAGCGAGCTGCGGGTTGGCGAGCGAAGCGAGCAGGGGGCGAATATTATGTAAATTTGTTAAGCCGGACAACTAAAGACAATGTTGCGAGCGAAGCGAGCTGGGGGTTGGCGAGCGAAGCGAGCAGGGGGCGTAGCCCCCTAGTATTATATATATAATTACATATATTATAATTAAGTACAAAAAAAATAATTATTAGACCTGTGGCAATAATTTATTTTTTTATTAAATTAATTGAAGCCGAAACAAACATAATTTTAATCATTTTATTAGTCGATATTGTTGTACTTTTAGCGAATTCATAAATAAACTAAATGTTTATGTAATCTGTTATTGTATTTAATTATTCATATGAATATATTTAGAGTAAAAAAGTAATTATATAAACTTCTGTAATTTTTAAGAATTTTTATTAATTAACACATTTGCAAAAATCTTAACATTTGTCAAATTATTATATTCACTAAAGCGAATTTATTAGTTTGCACGAAATTTCAATAATTCATTTATTATTTCGTCACTTAAAAAAACTCACTAGAGTTAAAAAAATATGAATTTAATTTTCCTTTTTTAATTTATTATACCATTTTAATACTCGTATTTACATAATAAAATGCACTGGGCAGCAATAAATGAGTGCAAAATGTTTGCTCACTTTTTGTTGTTGAATTTAGTTTTTATTTAACAGATGCAAGCGATGTCAAGGCAACAACAATGAGACGAGAGTGAATGACACTGAGGTTGGTGGCCTGTCCCAAAAGCGAGGTGAGAACGAGTGACGGATTCATCCTTATTTGCATATCATTTTGCAAGTTAACGGTGAATGCGTACCGCATGTGCATGTGTGAGTCTGAGTGTGCGTGTGTGTGTGTGTGTGTGGTACGCATTAGTGGCACGTTGAAAAAGCTGTCGTGCTGCCTGTCCGTGTAATGCCAGGGGCAGGCTGCTTTTCAAAAGCGTGGCAAACAGTGCAAATATGTAAGAGTCTAATGTAAATTTATTGTTAAACGAGGAAAGAAGCTGTGGATGGCAGGACGAAAAAGAAACCCTTAACGATGTCCCCGCAGGTCAGGCGGACAACCGCAGTGGCCAGCAGAGGTCGCAGAGGTGGCTGGGGGGCAACACCCACGTCTCCATCTCCATCTCCATCTGCACATTCACATCCACATCCACATCCGCATCCGGAGAGGAGCCAACTGGCAGGTGCAGTGGCGTACAATAAATCTAATTTGCGTCGCATTTAATGACTTTGTCATGGCAGCCCCCGGAAAACTCGGCCAGGGCAACTCACCTGGCAACTGACTCGTGCAAATAGTGGCCGACTCCGATGCTGCCTCCTCTGATTTCTCTTTTTTTCTCTGCTGCCATTGCCACTGTCGCTAATGGGGCACTTGGCAGTGTCCAGTGTTGGTGTTGGTGCTGGTGCTGGTGATATTTAAGCTGTTCCCCTGCGCTATTTTAGCCAGCAATAATTTTAGGTAACACTGCAAAGTGCCCCATAAACAAATTAAAAGCGCTAATTAGAATTATGTGACAAAGTTAATGCGCAAATTGTAAATTAAACAATGTGCCAGCAAGCAGGTCAGCACACGCTTTCTTACACTTGGGGCTAACTCTGCGGCTACGCAATATATACAAATATATTTATATAAATTACACTTGCAAGTCCGAAAACTCTTTGCTCTCACCGATCAACTTTTATCAAGTGTTATTGCTGATTCAGCTTGTTTTTCAATAAATTGTTGCTCATCTGACAAATGGCTCTTTGGATTCGAGGCCGAGACCTGATTGTGTCTCCAATAAAACTAAGTACACAGACTCGCGAATCTTTTCAGATTCAACTGCGTGAGTCTGTAAAACATTTGTTCCAACGTGATTTGGCTGATTTATGCCTGGCTCTAATAAGTGCTGCTGATAATCGGAGGCCAAACAAAACACGCCGGTTATCCAGGGAGAAAGCAAGTATCATAAATGCCTTCGCATTGAAATCTATGTAATGACGAGAGAATGAAAAATATTTATGACCACGCACACACGTACACACACAAGATAAAAGACAGCAACAAAAGCAAAGGCAAACAATTTACAATTTACAATTTACAATTTGCATATTTGATGCTGTCTTAAACGTCACCCCTGAATGGACTGAACACACTCCCCCCAGAATTTCTTAATATTTTTTGGAGCTGGCATTTTTGATTTACAACGTTGCCTGTGAATTTCTTTTGCAGCATTTTAAAAATATTTCGTTTTTTATTTTATTTTATTTGTGTTGGGGAATGAGCCGAGAGGCTGACAGGCAACCAACCGGCTAAGAGTCCCTAATTCCGGCTCAAAGGCGTTGCAATTGAGGCATATTTGAGTCACTCACTCAGTCAGGCAGACTGGCAGGCAGTCAGTCAGACATTCATTCACTCATTTGATTTGATAACATTTGAGGCGCCTCGTGCTACGCATTTCATCCAAAATGATTTATTAAAATTCCGAACGCAACAGCAACGACATTAATAATAAAAAAGTTCCTTTGACTTGTGGTTGAATATTGGTTTGCGGCTAACTGTGCAACAGTTTTCAGACTGGCAACTAACCTTAAGATGCGAGTATGTATGTGATTCAATTGACCACAGACAAAACACCAAATTCATTTGCCTTCAACCCCAACAAAGAGTCAAACAACAATCTAAGAAAACCGAACAAACAAACAAAACGGCAAGAAATCACAGGTTGTCTCATAAAATATGCATTAGTCGGCAACCACTTAACATTAGCAACTAGCACACTCAAACCAAGGGGGCTGTGCTACTTACTCTCTGTTAGTGCGAAAGGTTAGATTTAAAACTGTGCTTAAGCTGGTCACACTGCCAGGCGGCAAAATGTGCATAAATTCCCATAAAATTATGTTCACCATGTCAAGATTTAATTCTCCCATGAAACCAAACTGAATCTTTAATGAGACAGAGACCAGCAACTGATTGTTGTGGCTGGCTTTGTTAACGTAGCAACTAGATGCAGGTGTTTGTCTTTTTCCTAAATACATACACACAAACATATATATGTACTAGTAAATGGGACATGTAAGTATTTTATTTGGTTTTGTGGCACTTACATTTAATTTGTTATGCAAAGATTTCCCCGAACGTTGTCCATGTTGTTGTTAAAGTTTTCAAGAGTTTGTAAATGTTTCGACACACACACATATCAATTGGGAAATTTGTACACATTTGCTGTAATTATTCCCTTTGTTCAATGCAGCTATGTCAATTGCATTAAATTTATTACAATTGAGCAAATATCCAAATTATGCAATAACATTTGGCAAATGCGAGAATATATCTCATATTATTACAAATATATATATTTAATTCCATCATACTTATTAATCAATCATTTACAATATTCCATTACACTTTTGAATGGTTCTATAACTAAATAAGTAGTTTATTACAACCACGTTAAATATTTATCTAGTGAGCATTTTGAGTTTCCAATTGAATGAAAATTAAATACATTTAATTTGTACTCTCGGTAAATTAATTTCACATGCTATTGACATAATAATGCAAACTAAGTATATTAGTTTTCTCTTTGATTCCAAAAATCACTACAATATATTAGGTTTCCAAGTATCATGTAGTTTTGATAAAATTTAGTACTAATGTTTGTTCGCAGAAAGTGTTAAGCAAAGTACCCAGAACACTAAAATTTCCTGACTTTCTTTTTCAATTACACTACTCCTCCGAACTGTTCAAATTTTAAATATTTAGTTTATATTTTATAACAACTTATACTTAATTGTTTTGACAATTATTAACATTGAATTATGGCCAACATATTTCTGAAGCTTAGTTTTTTATTAGCCCAATAAGCCATCATATTTCCATATCGAATTCTTAGTACAAGTATTTCTTAAACAATTCTGTAGAAACAACAGTAACAACAAATCGAAATGCTTGACGCCATGATCACATTCCAAACACCTGCAACACATAAAAGCTGTAGAGCAAAACAAAAGAAAAACGAACATTTTGAGTGATGCCAGCTGTGGCATAGAAATGTCCTCGGCGTGTACTGTACTTTATTACAACAGGGGCAGCAGCAGCAACAACAACAACAGCAGTAACAACAACAACGTTGTCCACTAATAACACCAATGCAGCAACACAGACAAAAACAATAAATAAATAAAAAGATGGCTGATGCCTGCAAAGCCGCAACAAGCACACAACACACGTAGCAGTTATAAAGCAGGCACACACACACGCACACACACACACAGCAACAACACACATACACTGACACTCAGAGTGTGAGCGGGTGAAAGAGATGGCGAGCGAAAAGGAGTAATCTGCCTCGTTTTTATTTGTTTTCACAATTTCAACCATTTCTGCATGTGTATAAAATGGTTGTGTTTGTGTTTGTGTTTCTGCTATTTTTGGGGGCATCCTTTTTGGCGCACACATGCAGAAATTTTTCTTCACGCGCTTGTCAAACCGTTGCACCGCTGTCATCCATTCGCTGGTCTTACCCCTCGACTGGGTCCTGCTTTTGGTTCTTCTTCTGCTCCTGCTCCTGCTTCTGCTTCTGGTCCTGTTTCTGCGTCCAGCTTCGCTTAGTTGTCATGCGCCTCCATAGACCAAAACTCGTGGCTTCGCTTGAAGGACTCGCGTACGTGGACACAACAAAAATGTTGTCCTGTTTGTACACATAAAAAAAAAAACTAAAAACTAAAAAAAAAGTTAAAAATTCTTGAATTTTAAGAATATTTTCAGGATATTATTGTTATATTAACAAGGCCAAAAAGCATTACCATTTGATTTCACAGAGGAAATTCTTATAAAATTGAACTTGAAAGATAACCCGAAATTACCGAGCTTCTGATACCTCATCGGATTGATGTTAATCCATAATCCCGAGTTTTTGTTTTCTGTGTATGTGAACGCTGAACGCAGTTGTGAATTTTTACAAGGCTTGCAGTTTTTTCCTTCTCAATTTTTGCTGGTCTTTTTTTGTTTCTCTTTTTTTTTAGTGAGTCGCTGACAACGTGGAGGAGAGCGCATTTTGAGGCTGGGCTTATTTGTTTTGCCCGTTGGGCAGTTTTGGCTTTGTTTGCCGTTGCTGCGGCACGATTAAAATGTGCTCGACAAAGGAATTATTTAATGCACGTTTCACCTTTTTGCCAAGATTTTTATTTGCACTGCAGACAGAGCATGTGTCTCCCTCAGTGAGTGTAGATTGCCTTGAGCAAATAACGCGCTGGTTACACATTTGTATGCCCGCTCTTTAAATATTTGGCTTGAGCAACATTCGCTTACATTACAGCAGCTGAAAATATAAAGTATACGCAACATTAATATGCATGTCTATCTATCTATCTATCTCTGTGTGAGTGTGTGTGTGCGTGTGCGTGTATTTACAGGTGTGCGATCCTTGAACGCTTGACAGCATTTATGATTTTGATATGGGCAAACTTTCGACTATTACAATAAATGCAAATGACGTGTGCTAAGCAAATGTTGAAATGATGCTAACGTTTATTTATGACGCCAGCTGAAATGCTCTAGATAATAATTTAATTTGGAAGGCAACAAAGTCGACCAATTTCTGAGAATGCCAGACAGACCGAATTACTCATTCAAAACGAATCACAGCGAGTGCTCAGACTCGCACTCACATTCACACACACATCAATTCAAGTACATAAAAAGTAATGCTAATGCTCGGCAATTGGCACTCGTGCACGTTACACATATCTTTATTTACCTAAGACTCACACTTGTACTCACACTCGCACTCACATTCACATTCACACCCACACTCACTCTCGCACTCTGAGGCATTTATAGCCACTGTGCCGCGCACTTTACGCTTCACTTACAATTAGCGATAAAATAGCGCTTATCGCCAAGCCACAATCGAGAATCGAGTCTCGACAGTCGAGACTCTGACTATGACTATCATAAGCATTTATGAGTAAACGCAAATCAGAGCACATTTATAACCATAAGAAATCGAAATCAAAACGAGGCAAGTAACCCGTTTGACCCCCCAAATCCCAGACCAGACCAGAATTCTTGCCCTGCCAGGCCTCGGCATGTCCTGTCCTGTCCTCTTTTGGCCGTATCGCATTACTGATCATTTGCTAAAAGGCGGCGCACAAGTGCAGCATCATTTCCGTTACATATAAATACACTTTTCTGCTTCAATTGAGACTGGGCCATGACTTGGCCAGCATCAACATCAGCATCAGCATCAACATCAGCTTCAGCATCAGCTTCGGCATCAGCTTCAGCATTGGCATCTTCCGCACGGCAGTCAACAGTCAACGAGCGCAATTTAAACTTGTTACGTGCTCCAAGTGCCCAAGCAACGTCATGTTGAACGTAATGAAATGTGGCACACACACACCAACACACACTAACACACACTCAGACACACTATCAATACACAGAGAAAAAAGTAATTCTGAAATTCAATTCAAATTATTGTTTTTAAAATAACACAATAAGTGGATAAAATGGCTACTCAGCATTAAAACAGTCCAAAAAATCATAAGCATTTGATTTCACTAAGAAAAAGCTTCGATAGATAGTAAAAATATTTGTGGAAAAGGAATTATATATTCGCAATTGAATCAAATATATTGAATTCGATTCAAGAAAATCCGAGACCACCTTGCTTTTGACAACGTTTGGGATTGATTTTATACTGGAATCCTTTTTTTTTTCTGTGTAGGGTTGTAGCAATTGCTAGTCAGACACGGCAGCGTTTTTCTGCCTGATTTGAAAGCGACGACGATGCTGGCGCTGCCTATCGAAGCGTATCCTTTTATGATTATCAGCGTCATGCTTACTCGTCGACTCTCCTCCTCATGTGTTTATCCAATGCTCAAAATTATGAATGAGCTGACTGGGATTTTGCAGTCAAGTCATTGCCAATCTCAAAATGTATAAGCACTTCGATTTTGTTGCTCTGCCACGTTACGTATACGCCGAGTTATCTAGCATGTTGATTAGAGGCTGCATTTACGACTTTTGTTTTATTTCATCAATTTCGTAGATAATTTGTTGTGTTTGCCAGTAAAAGTCAATCATTCATGCGATTTTCTTTTTTCGGCAGTATTAAAACTCAATTAAACTTGAAGTACAGTAAACGCTGCCAATGTGCAACGCTTGTCACTGAGCTGAGCTATCAGGTTACCGCCTAGTAATAAATACTGTAAGAGTGAAATGAGTGTGTGTAATTCAATTACTTTTCTTATGAATTGCAATCAAATAAGAATAAATGGAGTCCACAGGATATCGTTTGCATTTGGTCAGAACCAAATTAAATTGCCAATGAATAACCAATTAAAAGTAAATATTCGAAAAATCTCATCAACGAATAATGGAATTTTTAAAAGACTTGAAAAGTTTAGTAGTAGCTACTGCACATCACAAACAACAACAATTGGATCAATCAAATAGTAATTAAAAACTTCAATGCCAAAGCAATTGCAAATAAACAACATGACTAGAATCTGGCAAGCCACAAATCCACAAACTGTTCTCTTCAGCATTCACCACCATTCACCATTCCATCCATAACATAACATAACATAACTCAGGCCAATAAATTCCACGCCTTTCACTACGCTCGCACACTGATTGCAGCCGTTTGATGATAAATTAAGCCATGTGTCTACAGCTCGAATTTATTATGCGCCAAAACGCCAAATGGCTGTCAGACCTGGGGGCCGCCGAGGCAAGCCGCGAAACCTTTTAAACTTTAAATCCCGCTTCAATGCATCATCGCCAGCCAAAGTGCGGCCTTAGCCAAGTTAGTGCCAAAGTAAAGACAAAAAAAACAAGCGGAGAAAATGAAAAACCAAAGCGAAAAAGAGAGAGAACTTTGCTGTTGCCTCGTTTGCCATAAATTGCAAAAGTGGCTTTTGCCTGGCAACTACATAGAATCCCAGTACAGCCCATCGCCCGTAACCTTTTCACGGTTCTTGTTTATGTGCTTCACACGCTTGTCTTTTTGACTTGCCACCTTCTTTTCCTACTCCTTCTCCTCCTGGCATATTGATGTTATTAATGTTTATGACGGTGTCGACGTCATTCGATTGCCTAATGCAATTCATAATTTAGTTGCACTTTCCGTTTATAATAATTCAAGCTATCAATTTGGAAATCTCTCCCACTGCCTCTTAATATATTGTATGCTATATACACGTGCAAGTTTTAATTTGGCGCCAAAGCCACACTTCCGTTTCAGAGCGATTTGATTTTGTTATAAACTCCCGCTGGAATATTTTCTAGCCATGCTTTATTGGTTTAATATTGGCTCATATTTTGTGCAGCCAAACGAAGTGAACCGAAAGGGGACATGGACAGGGAGAGGGGAAGGGGAATGGGAATGGGAATGGGAAACGAGAGGAGGATCTGCCTGGCAGTTGGTTTGTCTACTGCTGCTGCCTGGACAGGTTTTGTGAGTTGTGACAAGTTGCCAATGGGGCTTTAAATTTCAATATGCTGCTGCGTTCAGCTTCATGTCATCGTGTTGCCATTTCCCCCATTCTGCCTCCCCTTTTCTACTCAGTCCGTCCATCTATCCGTCCGTCTGTCCATCCGCCTTTGTGTGCCTGTCCGTGCGGGTGTAGAACCGAAAATTTATGGCGTAATTGAAACCGGAAACTACAACGTTTTGTGGTGAATTTTAATAAAGTTCGCCTTTGTATAAGAGTTATTTATTGACAAATAGCAGATAATTTGATTTTGTGCCAATATTGAAAACAATGCGACATAAACTATGCTCAAAGCCAGCCAGCCCATCCAATCATCTATGTCTATGTTTTACAATTTTATTCACATAAAAGGCGCAGTTTTAATTGGCTGCCATGGCCAAGTCCCCATAAAAGAGCGAGTGTCAAGCAATAAAAACAGATTTTCTTCTTTTTTTTGGCAATGGCCATTCAATTTAAGGGGCGACATAAATGAAAATGTTGACACTTTTCGATGGCAATTAGCATTTCAAAAAGCATTTGAAAAAAATAGAAAAAATAAATAGAATGAACTTGTGTTATTGGGACATTTGAACAGTCTTGAAAAATTACAAGATAAAATTATTTAGAAAGTGACTTTAAATTAATTTAATATATAAATATAATTAAATTAAAACCACTTTACTAAAATCGGTTTTACTTTAAATTACTAAAACATATTTAACACGCTTACACAGCAAATAAAACAATGAGAACTATCTATTAAATTGGGTGCCTAAAAGCGCTCATCATGGATTTGGTCATAAAATAATGCTGATGAGACAATTTCAAAGTCATAGATAAAAAGTTGGGACAAGTTGCCATACAGTTTTTGGGCCAATAAAAATCCATTAAATGAAAGACAACTTATCATGCCAAAAGGCTGCAGCGCCATAAGCTTCAAGTGCTCCCCAAGGAATGCAAAACGGAGCAACGCTCACTGATGAGTATGATGACATTTTTATAACTGAAAGAGCCAACAACACACACGCACACACACACACACACACACATACACAGACAGTCAAAAACTAGTTCAATTTCATGCCTGCTCACAGGCAAGCGACAAGTAGGGAGAGGATATCAAATCCAAGGATGTGACAAAGGCATATTAATGGGTCTGCTGCTGTCCCGATGGGCAAGATTAGCCATAGTTGCCGTCGTCATGGCACATAAGTAGAAGCCCATTTAACAGTCGAGTATGTAACAACTTCAGGCCAAAAAGCAAAACTCATAGCCACAACCAAGTTGACCAAATGCTGGCTGGCTTTAAGCATACATAGGTATATAAGAGCTCGACTCCCACTTTGAGTTATGACTTTAATTTCAATTTCAGCCTGGATTGTGACTCCTATTTGTATTTCCGTTTCGTTCTTTCTCTCTGTCTTTGATTCTCGAGTCGGTATACTCGTAACCGAAAGCCAATGGTCATAATTCTAAATTCTGTGACGGATCATAAATTGGTAACTTGCAGATGGGCGACAAGAAGTGAAGCAATCACAACTCAAACCAACGACGAAAGCATCAAATCGAAGTGAAAACATTGAGCTCAACTAGGAAAAGAATCAAATTTGAAAACGTTGAGATTGAACTAGATAAAAAGGATGAAAGATGAATAAGAGCAGTCGGTAAGAAAGTAATTAATTTTAAAAACTAAACGAAAGTTCTAGTTATAAATATTTAAATAAAATTACTTTAATCTTTAAGGTTTTAAAAGCCCCTTCAGACGAGCGCTTTTTCACCGACACTTTATGTCATTTTTTGTCAAAAAGCTGTCCGTGTCGAGTAACCACACAAAATTTCAAACCGCCGGTGAAAAACCGAAGCTCACCGATGGAAATGGAACACGTTCTATTCCATCGGTGAGCGATGGTGATCGACACGGACAGTTTTTTGAGAAAAAGTGTCGGTAAAAAAGTGCTCGTCTGAAGGGGCTTTAACTGAAAACAAAAAAAGGTTAAGTCAGGGGTATTTGATAAACTACATATTTTTTATCATTCAAATACACAAGAAAGGGTATAGAAAAAAGCAGTGCTTGTTAGGCAAAGCAATAGCAAGAACAGGCACAGCAGCTGCAAATTACTTTCCACAGGAACAAAGCAAAAACAACAACAAAAATGATTGGAGCATTGGCAAAAGGTAAAAGACAAGAATGCGATTGGAAAACGATTTTCATTTCTGCAGCTAATATAAGCGACAAATCTAAACGAGGCTGGATTGCAAATAGGAAAAGGCATGAGCATGATATGGTAACACACTCCCACACACACTCAGACTCACACGCACACACACAAACACAGTTCCCCACCCACACATACAGACAATTTCGAAATCAATATTTATGACTACCGAAGCAGATTTATTGCAGTTTGCAAGCACATACACAGAGAGAGTATTGAGTGGGAAAGAGTAGGGTATAGGCAGAGGATGGAGGAGTGGGAAGAGGAAAGGGAGTTGTCAAAAGGGGTGCTGCAGTGTGAGGAAGCAGTTTGTGTTGCTGCTGTCAATGATTTGCACATTGTCTCATTGGCATCTTTTTGCTGCTGTCGTCGATTTTTGCTGTATTCACAAAATAATAATATCCTTTCTTTGATTTTCACATGTGCATAGCACTAAAAGAGAGATACGCAGAAAAGAAAAGAGAGAGAAATAGAGAGAAAGTGAGAGAGAGAGACAGGCATTGCTTCCTGCTCTTGCTCTTGCCTTTGGCATTTGTACTTAGTTACGCTTATGACACTGCAGCATTTCAATGATTTATGCATTTTAAACAAAATATCAGCAAATGGACGACAAACTTCAAGTATCAAGCACGAATCCAGCTAAGTTTTCTGCCATTTTATTTTTCCGAATGTCTGATGCCAATGGCAAAAGCTCTACGAAATAAGAGACATCAAAGGAAGACAAATTGAAATTGTTGCTTGGCAAGCATTGCATACTTTTTGGCTGCTGCCGTTAAGTAAAACAAAAATTGCATTCAATTAATACACACACACATACATACAGACAGCCGCTAGCTGTATTTACCATTAGGTAGAAGCCCTTTCATAGCCATTTCTCCATCTCAAAGTTTCGTTTGTTGTTTGATTTTGTGCTGCCAAGCACAAGTCCAATTGAATTATGAATTTCAATTTTACTTCAGCAGCAGCAACAGCAACAGCAACAAGAACAACAACAATAACGACAACAAAAATAACCAGCAATGTTAGCAAATGCATAAACAAACAGTAATTGCTACCTACCAAATGGAAATCTCCAAATGAGAGCAAAGCGTCCTGTTTGTTTGTCCTGTTTGATGAGGATGTTGCAGGCCGAGTAGCAGCTGCTACTCAGCATTAAATGCGATTCCGACTATCATAATAATCATAATGATCAATATCATCATCATCATCATCATGATGTGTGTTGCCTCTGCATTGTTCATTAAAACCTTAAGCTGTTTGTCTGCCCTGCAATACACACACTCACACACACAGACACACCATCAGATGTTTTGGGATTTTGTTGTTCTTAACTTCGCAAAAAGGCCGAAACATTGCATATTGAATGTGGTCTCTATTTGTCTGTCCATGGGTGTGTGCCATTATTTGATTGAGTTTTTGCTGTCGAAATTCAAACATAATATTTGATGTGATTGTTACTTTCGAAATGTGATGCGAGCTGTGCAAACAAATTGTTCACATGATATTCATTTCCACTTTACAGATACTCGTATTATCAAATTGGGCTGGTCGTTAAAAGCTTGTTAGGTTTCTACAAGCACCGTACGAGTACAAGCTCCTACTGCCATGGCCAAAAACACGCAAGCAAGCGCAAGTTTTTGGCTAATGAGACGTATTTAATGAACTACAAACAAGGAATACTCGTACCTGCGATAACATGCCGCAGATTGATGTACTACATACAGCATTGTCATGGCCACAGTCAAGCTCTGGCTGAGTTAACCACGTCCTCTCATCATCCGAGGAGCAACACATGTAAGCGTAGTAACTGTTTAACTCCCCTACGGCAATTTTGGCAACTTCAGCTAACAACGCAGACACGTTGATGGCTGAAGCGCCCATAAGCCGTGGCTGAAGTTGAGGTTGAGGCTGAGGCTGAGGCCTTACTTATACTAACCACACATTGCGCGGCTTATTTCATTAAATATGACTGAAACCTGTAAGTAACATGGCCCAAACGCCGCCAGCCACGACTACAATGTTCCTCACTGTGGCCAAGTTTACTACACATCCTTAACGTTACCCAATTTACAGTCGAGCTTGGAGTTAAAGTTAGGATAAGAATACACAATGGTAATAAAAACAGACATCAATAAATCAGCCTAAGTAGAGAATTGGAAATGATGTCTATATTAAACTGTCGATTTAAGAAACTGAAAGAACAATTCGAAGTAGAGGTGGAGAACTATCGGTAGCACTATCTACACTATCGATGGTTAGGCGCTATCGAGCTATCATCGATAGCTGTCACCCACTTTCGATTTTCATATGTAAAGTAAAAAAAATAAGTTTTTTTCAGTGTGTAAAGTATTTCTTGACAAACTGTATGTATTTTTTGTGTTCGGGACTATCGTCGACTATCGATCGCACTATCGTCGACTATCGATGGTTTTGAAATTACAATCGTCGGCTATCGATGGCGCCGACTATCGATAGTTCTCCACCTTTAATTCGAAGCTCAGAACTTATTCGAGAATCCAACCTCGGGCTAAAATGGTGTTTAAAATTCAAGCGTTTTTAAATTTTTTCTTTTATTAAGTATTTCAATAATTTATTTTTTTGTTACAGGATTTAAAAAATGGTTTTAAAAAAATTAAGGCTCTCCACATAGTTCTTTATTTTTATTTACTATATCCATTTTTTTATAATGATAATTATTTAAGGGAATACCGAAAAGTAAATATACGAGTCTCTGTGTCTAATAACTTTGTGTTTGTAGACAATTTATTTTCCAAGTTTTTAATTACTTTTGAGCAGAGATAAAACAATTACGTTTCCGAATTGTACTATACAGAAAGAGTTTATCAAACAAGAGCTAAATACATTGTCTAAGAACATGTCTAAATTCAATTTTATTAATAATCCTTTAAATAAATATCCTTTCTCTTATTCCCTTTTGTGCTAATTGTCTTCATCAAAGCAGCACGTTTAAAAACTTTCGCCAAAAAAAAACCCTTCTCCGAAGTTTAAGCTGTACTTTAATGAATTTTTAATTAAATTCAGTCGCCAAGCAACGGCTGCAACAGTAGAGAGTTGCGTATTAAACTGCGAAAATCGTTGACTGGAGTCGCCAATTTCAACCATAATGCGATCTGTTCCGTCAGACATCGAAGTGCTCGTAAATGAAAAGCTAATAAGAGACTGTTTGTTGCAAATGTGTTCGATTTGCAAACCGATTAGCTTAATACCGAACACTCTGGGCCCGGATCAAGCTTGAGTGTGAACAAAGAGGGGGAAAGGGGAAGGGGATTGAAAAGGAGAAGGGGCAGCTGGCCATCAGAGTATGGGCAAGCAACGGCATGGGAGGGAGGAAGAGGTGAGGGAGAGGGGCAGCTGGCACCTGTTTCTTGTTGTTATCCTGTTGCAAGCCGCAAACAACAGCAACGCATTAGGCAGCAGCAGCAACAAAGGCAAATGCAGCAGCAGCTGGTTGAGCGACTTAGTGCAACATGCAACATGCAACAGCAACAACTTTCTAGCGCCCCGGCAACAACTTAATTCCCTTGCAAAAGTCTTTTGCTTTTTGGCGTCGTGCTGCACTTGGAAGCTGCCACTTCCACTGCCTCTACCTCTGCCCCTGCCCCTGCCTCTCTCCCTGCCCCCACCCATGTTTCTGCTTCTGCCTACTATTATTTAGTGCGTAGGCAATTCGGCACTGCGAGTGCTTAATTACTTACATACCTTCATAGCTGGCAACGAGGTGCGGAGGAGGAGGCCTGTGGTGGCAAGCCACTTGGCCAAGATTAAAATGCCAGCTTAGTGCAGACTTTTGCATGTGAAATTAGAAGCTTAAACAGAGTGCAATGGGTGTGCTTGTAGTACACACTCCTAGTAGCTGCAACTTGTTTGTGGCATGCCCCACAACACGGCCTGTTCTATGTGTACATAGTATGTGTTTATGTGTGTGTGTGTGTGCGTTGCTTGTTGCTGCTGCATGCGTATGATAAAATAATTCACTCGACTGCAACTCATAAATTCTCTAAGGTAGCGCATAAATTTTCAACAAATCTCGGCAAAACGCCGCAAAGCATCCTCTAACCTCAGACGGGAGCCAAGCCAAACTGCAGACGAAGGGAAACTGGGAAGAGGGAGTCGGTGGGTACACAGAAAAAAAATTTTAAAATTCAAGTATTATTGCGGATTTAATGGTAACCACTCAGTATTAAAATAGTTGAATAAAACATTTGACTTCAGTGTAAATATTTTTACAAAGCACCGATAATTTCATCAGTTAATGCCGGGTTTGTTTTTCTCAGTGTAGAATAGTCATGAGATGAGCAGCAGACAACACCGCAACTCGGGCTGTTAAGCCAAGACGACGATGACTTCTGGCCACGGTTTACTCCCAGCTGCCACTTGACTTTCACTGCAAGACAGCAACCATTACAACAACATTTATTTAGCCAAATATACGAGTCTCCACAAGAGACTCGACTAGGGCTGGGGAAAAGGGGGAGGGTTGCCCCAAAAACATGCAGCATGCAACGCATGTATTGAATTTGCTCAACAATATGGCAAGAGTTTAGCAGCAAATTGACTTGTTGGCTTCGAAATTTGTTCGTTCGGATTATCAAGTTATTTATTAATATATTAAGTGATTTTGCAAGTGAGTAATATGAGCATGCGTAGACTGTGAATGCACTTCTACAGGGTAATAAATTAGGAAGTAATCTACTTTTAAAGATTTGTGAAAATTGTGAACACCTTTCAAGGAAATACTTAGGAAAATCATTCATACGTTGGCCAAAAGGAAGAGATTTGCTTCTTAAGATGTTAGCCTAATAGAAAACAATATCCAGCTGAATTTGACAACATGACAAAATTTAGAGAGCAAATAAATGTTAAATTATGTAAAATCAAACTTAATTAAGGAAAAATGTTTAATTTGAAATTAGAATGCATCTTTTTTAATTCAAGAAATTGTATAAAATATAGATAAGTATTTTTGTCCTTAAGACTTAACTCATAATAAATATTTTAATTCCAATTGCTGTAATTTAAATCTGCTTTATCTTAAGAATTCCAATTATTATCACCTAAAATATCCCATTATAGATTTAAAAAACACAACTCTATCTTAACGCCTTTCTGACTCTTGGCTGGGGGCTCAACCCATGTAATGTTATTCCCGGAAGCGGAAGTGTCAATAATTTTGATTTTTACACTTGCAAAAGTCAATGCAATTTCATATGTAGACAAGGCCGCACACATACAGAAGCAACAAAAAAAACAAAATGAAAACAGAACAACACAAAACAGAATAGAAGAGAACAAAGTAGAGCAAATGGTAGATGGCAGAGAGCTTACAATGTAATGTATGCTGTAAAACAACAACAATAAAGCCAACAACAAGACAACACAACAGCAAAAACAAAAAACAAGAAAAATTACCATTTAAAAAACGCCAAAAAGGAAGAAAAAAAGAGAAGAGAGAAAAGAGAAAAAAAGAAATCGTTGCCGTTGCATTTTGCACGCATCATTGATGCTCAATGGAGTGTGCACACACTGATACAAAATGGCGGCTGGCCATATGAGTGTGTATGAGCATGTACGAGTGAGTGCAAGAGAGTGTACCGAAAAAGTTTGCATGAAACACGATTCGCATGCCGTTCTTTCTTCATTGGCCAAACTACCAGTTACCAGCTACCAGTATTTTGTTTGGCAATTGTTTTGGCCACTTGCAAAGTAAATCAAAAGCTTGCTCTAATAAACGGAAACGAGAATGCACACATGCAACTTTTGCGAACAAGAAGAAAGAATGCTCAGCAACTTTGCTGCACCTCAAAAGAAAAAACAACACAAAAAAAAGACAAGAAAAAGAAATACACAGTTACAAAAATAAAAATAAAGTCACATAAATTTCTGGAGTAGCGCCATGTGAGCTTAAAGTCCGAGTAAGAGCCCTCTAAGCACTGGTAGCCATGGCAGCCCGGTTATTGACTGAACTGGAGTAAAGTGAGGAGAAAGCGGGCTAACAGACAACAGAACACAGAATACAGTCAGCAGGCAACAGCCAACAGGAAGCAGCTAGCAGTCAACATTGGCAATCCCTTAAGATTCTAATTTATATCAGTGGCAAACTTATTTCCTATTTCCGCGCCGCTGTGAAAATGTCGTACGTGATTCAATTATAAAATGCGGTCTCTCAAATCGTTGCAAAATTTATGTATTTCATTTTATTTGCAGCGTCTGCGTTCGCCTCTGTCTTAGGGTCGGCCACATGTGGCCCATGGGTGTCCCAAGCTCCCCTTTCATCCCCTCTCCGCTTCCCCTCACTCACCGTGTCCCCCATTTTAATGGACTGCCTCGTAAAATGGCACAAAAAATGTCACGAAATTTATGCACACCATAAAGAGCCGCAAAATTCTTAAACAAAAGGATACCCGGGCAACTGGAATTGAAACGGAAGCGGAACGAAATGGAATGGAAGGGGACACTTTAAGGGCTGCCACTTGAGCTGCGGCACTTGTCGCTTAGCGCTTACTTAGCCGCATTTCAAGCGCAGTTTGGATATCTAATTAATTATGCACTTGCCGTGCAGTTGAGTGTCTTGTCCTGGTTCTGGTTCTGGCTCGGGTTCTGATTCTGATTCGGGCTAGGATCTCACTCGGGTGTTGATATTGAGGTTGCCTAATGAAAGCCAGCTTGCGGTTCGGTTGCCATTGTTAGGGACCGAGAGCATCGTTGTTCGCTAATTGAGCAGCTGCGGCATCTTTTGGGCGGACAGACTCTCAATGCAGTTTCTCTTTGTGGCCGCGACCAGCAGTTTGGAGTCCATCAATTTGCACAGTTAATTGCTGATTGACCTCAGGAGTAGCTCTTAATGTTACCGATAATGGGCTGTGGTTATTTCGCGCACTTCGGGCTCTTACACTTCTCCCCTCTCAACGTGTCGCGGCTTTATAGACACCATTAAAATAGCCAAAAAGAAATAAAGAAAATAGGAGGTTGTAAAAGGGAAACAAGGAAAACAAGTAAGTGGAAAAAAAAAACTTGAAAGCACATGAAAAATGTATTTTCATAAAAATACAAATGGCATTGCAAAGAAATGACAGACGTCTCTCGTTGGATCTCGTTGCATTTCGCAGTTCTTTTTGGCGTTATTTCCTTAACATTTGCTTGTCCTGCCATCAGTCAGCGCTGTGCAAAAGTCATAAATCGCAATGCGTGGATTATGCAATTTTCATGTTTGCATTTGCAACGACTTCTCACACACACACATACACCAAAAAAAAAAAAAAAGGGGCTGACAACAATGCGTTACATTTAGCATCAGGAACAACAACGGCAACAGCAACAGCATCAAAAGCGAACAAATGTTAAATGTATTCAGCAATATATGAAGGCATGAGGCATGCAACGCCAACAGGAAGCATCTGTATATGGCGAACCTAAGTAGCTGAGGATATGCGGCACTTGCAGCAGCAGCAACACCGGAAGCCATCAAACAATGACGCGTGTGTTTGCTTGCGAGGCAGCTGCACGACAGTCCCAAATACTATCTCGGTGCATGTGTGTGTGTGTGGCATATCAAAGAGCAAAAAATGGCAAAGAAATAAGGACATTTCAGTTGCTCAAAAAAACGGTTATACGATAGCAGAAAGTTGTTTACACATGCAATGAAAATAATATGAGTTGCCCACCTCCCAAAGCATAATAAAATTTTTTGCATTTCGGAAATGTCGCTCCAAGAATGCTCAAATTATCATAACTCCTTCTGACAAAGAAGAAATTAATGTTTAAATTATCTTAACAATAGAATGCATGTTTCTTCATATTAGCCTAATGGTTTCTTAAAACCCAAGGGATCAAATTCGAATTAGAAGGAGGAATATGTATTTGAAACAAACTCCAATGAATTGTTAACTTTTCATAAAAGCCATTTAATTAACTCTTTACATCATCAAAAAAATAATCGAATTAAGCTTGCGCTGTTGATTTTTGTATTTGTAGTTTTTTAAAGCAAATAACTGATTTATCACGATTACCAAGTTGACAGACTCAACTTTATGTTTGACTGCAGTTTATTGTTTTTCCCATTTTAAAACCGACGAAAGTCCGTTGATGCCATGAAAAATGCAACAAAATTTTTAATATAAACTCGTAGCACAGTTTGAAGCTTTGGTTAACACGATAAGTCAAAAAACAAGAGAGAGCGCGTGAGGGAGAGAGAGAGATGGAGTATTGCAGTACCAGAGATAGAGAGAGAGAGAGAGAGAGATATGCTAATCAAAATGAACGCAGTCAACGAATATGTTTGCCACTTTGCCCCACTTTGACACTTCCAGTGCGTAAAACAGAATCCAGCAGCAGCAACGAAACCCAACGCAAATCAACCGCTGAAAAATGCACAGTCAAAGGAAAGTTGCCGCCTGCTGCCAAAGGATCTGAGGGTGATGGATATGGGGGATGTAGGGGGACAGTACCAGAGAGGCAAAACCCAAATGTGAGCTATGTATATATGGGTGTGTGTGTGTGTGTTTGGCCCCCATCTCGGGAGTTTTGGATCTGGTTTAAGCAAAGGGAAAATCAAATTTCACTGCAACAGCGACGCGTCGCTTTTGCCGACTGACAACCAACCAACTGCCATGTGTGAAAATTTTTAATACATCAACTCAAAGGCGTACCACAATGCCACCCACTCAACAACCACTGTGATATAGGGTTGAGGGATTGGGGGGTTGAAGGGTTGGGGGCCACAGCAAAGCGCAGCCCCAAATGAAATGCATAAATAAACCTTGCACTGGGATCGTAGCTTCAGCACACAGGACACATATCCTTCCTGTCTGCCTGGCCTTACCCCATGTCTCCCTACCTCTTTTTACTTTTCCTCTGGTCACCCCCTCACCGCTCCTTTGGTCTTGGTCCCCCAGTCTGCCCCTCGGTCTGTCTGTCTGTCTGTCTCGTTGGTTGCGCAGTCAAAGGCACAAAAAGTCGCTGCACCCGCAACATAATCATGTTCACGAATTGGTTGAAATACAAATGTGTGTGTGTGTGTATATATGTGAAAGAGTGTGATTGTTGCGAGTGTATGTGTGTGTGTTTGTGTGCAGCAAATGGACATGCAAAACTTAATGGCACCAACAATGCAGGCACACAAACAATTTAAATATAAATAATTTGTTTACTCATGTTCATGCTCATTGTTCATCCTCATTTGTTGCTGCTCTGGTTCTTCTTGTAGTTGTTGTTGTTTTCATTTTTTGTTGCAGTTGCTGTTGTTGTCTGTCGGGTGTTGCTGCTGCTTGCCTCATACATAATAAAGTGTCTGGGCAATCATTTGATGCTCGTACTGACCCCGCACTGGCCGTGTCAGTGAGTCGCGTTCACAGACTCATCTCCCCTGCTCTCTTCTCCTCTCTTCTTCCCATGCCTTCCATCACAGTGGCTTGACCAAGGCTTCAAGCTGGCCCGTGGGCATGACTTGTTTCTGGCAACAGGCCACAGAACCAACTAAATTATTTAGTTACACTGAGCCCACACTGGCCGCTGTAGTGTACTATATGTGGCTGACCAGTCAGCAGCCAACAATTCACTCAGTTTTTATGTTAATACGCCGCCATAGGCCAAATGTGCATGCAACATGCAACATTGAATGAATTTGCAGCAAATAATATCAAAATTCTTAAACTGATAGTAAAATGTAAACAAATTTGCTATAGCTTATGTAAGAGTATAAGAAATGTTTAAACTATTCAAAAGTCCATATTAGACAAAACTTGTAAACTCATTTAGGCTTTCATTTCTTTTTGAATTCTTATGCAATTGTAATATTTATTAAATATTGTACATTCATTTTGCATTTGTTAATTTTACATGAGGCAGCAATGTTTGCTTTAAATAAATAAATAAATAAAAATAAAAATACAATATGTAAATTGGAATAGAAATATTTCAATACTTAATTGATTTTGTATCTGTTCTCTGCTTGAATTTTTTCAAATTTTGATTTGTTATTAACACATTCAACTAATAAAATAGATATACATAAAAAAAAAATATATATATGATTTACTAGGATATAATCTCATATTTTGATATCAATTTGATAAGTTTACTCGTTCCACATATTTTTTGTCTGTAATCTACCGAATAAATGAAAAAGTAAAGCTAAATTTTGTTATACAGTTTACATCAGATTTCGCAAAGGAAAATATTTAATTGAAATTAGACAACGTAAACTGGTCTCAAGATAATTAATTATTAAAATTTAATACTGTCGAAATTGGTTATTTTGATCAAATATTCCTTTATCTATAGGAAAATAATTTGCCTTCAATATTTAACAGTAACTTGGGTGAATAAATATTTATTTTAAATGAAGCACAAAACGATGCTAATTAAATTGATAGAAACCCAAAGACAAAGACTGCAAATGCTGTTTATTTCTGCAAAAATAAATATGATTATTAGATGAAATGTTTTTCCATAAACAATGACAAATGGCAAATATTTAATTAGTATAAGAATGATATAAATTATTAACATCACTTTTATTGTATTATTTCATTATTTCAGCACTTCTCGGCATAAGCCAAGTCAAAGGATGTGTTTTAGTTAATGTCAACGAAGCGTCGTTTTTAGATATGCCGCAAATCTTGAATGCAATTTAATCAATTTGAAGTTTAGGCAAATGTCAAACCATTTTTGTTTATTATTAATTTGCATTTTGATTGGATTCTGACAATGTCAACGGGACTGACATCTGCCACATGTCGACAAATGAGAAAATTACATTAGCAATTACGAGTACACAACGCCTCAAGTCACTCAAAGTTAATGCTAAGGCATAACATTAACAATTTCAATTGAATTCCAGTTTTTTAATAAATATTTAACTGACAGTCGAACCCCCAAAAAACAAGGCACTAAATTGTCTAACAATAATTGATTAATGGGCGGCCAGGGGCGTGGCAGCAGCAACTCACCCATTTCTTATCGCTGCCTTGCTGTCCGCTGACAGGCAAGGAACTAAGGAAACAAGGAAACTGAAAGGAGAAAACTTTTGCCATTTGGTTTGGTTGAGATGGCGCATCTAATTAACATGACCAACAAGGAGTGCGGCAGTGGCAACCCTGTTGGCCCCGAGGTAAACGCTTTGTGCGGCGGCGTCGCAGAACTAATTTAAATTGATTGAATATGCTTCGATAGCATTTCAATTAACTTTTATTCGGCCTTGTGCCACAGTTTTAGAAAGAAACTCTTTCTCTCTGTGCGTTTAAGGTGCAGCCAGCCTTTGGGCCACGAGGCATTGCCAATCTACAGAGCGGCTATCGAGTGTCCAGTGTCCTCTGTCCTGTGTCCTGTGTATGTAAATGAGACTCGCTTCGTCATGGCGATCCACGATGTGTGGCATCATTTTGCATAGTAAGTGGCCGGAGAGGCGGAAATGCCGAGTTGCGGGGTCCTCGACTGCAACTGCAACTGAAACTCGGCCTCGTCTCATTGCATTTTGTGAGCCCAACTAAATCACCAGAAATCAGTTATAAATCCAATGGATGTTGCGCAGCAGGACATTAAACATACAAATACGTATGCGTAATTCCCTTTGCCTGTGGACACTGCAAATGCCAATGTGTGTGTGTGTGTGTGTGTGTGTGTGTGTGTGCCTGCGTGTGTCTGTGTGTGTGCGCCTTTCAATTATTCAAATAAAACAGCATTTTGGCAGCAGCAATGTCCAGGCCAG
This sequence comes from Drosophila limbata, assembly GCA_963924055.1. Lineage (NCBI taxonomy): Eukaryota > Metazoa > Arthropoda > Insecta > Diptera > Drosophilidae > Drosophila > Drosophila limbata. The sequence continues at coordinate 27,929,443 of OZ001352.1, forward strand.
AATGAGGACTCGATGCTCGGGCTTCTGGCATGCTGTCATTGGTCCTCAACTGCCGTCGCGTTATCCTCGCCCAAAATTCCGTTCTGTGAGGTGGACAACGCTCATTTGGATCGTCATGGAGTCTGCAAGGCTGGCCATCGGGGCTTACCATACGACGACTTTAATCTATTGCCTGGAAAATGCATATACAGACAGAGAGAGATAGAGAGAGAAGGAGAGTAGGAGAGAGAGAGAGAGAGAGGACGGCTTGTGTGCGACATGAAAACATCAAACAACATTCGTCGGGTTTTAATTATTATTTGAAATCACGATGACGATGTCTGACCGTTGGTTCCTCCATCCATGTTACCAGCAATCTAATGAAACATTAGCTGCTAGACAACAACAACAACGACAGCAACAACAACAACCACAGACATTAGTCATGTGCATGTGCACGCTAACAGGCATCAGAAATCTGAAATCTGAAATCAGACATCAGGCCGAGTATGAAACGCGCTTAAGCATAAATTTTATTGTTTGCACGGCAACAGAAACCAACTGTACACAGAGAACAACAACAACGAGAACAGCATTTATTGCTGGGATCTTTGGTTGTCATCAGAGCACAACAAGCCAAATACACAAGTGTAATAAATGCCCACGCCACATGACAGGTAAATACAATATGCAAACACTCGTATCTACCTCGAGTACAGTCAAACTCGTCGAGAAGCTAAGTTGGCAAACATTTATGTGTATTTATAGAGCCAGCTTAGCGAGGGTCTACTGTTTACAGGAGAAAATCACAGATAGACACAGAGAGTTGGGAATTGAAAAAGCATAGAAGGAAATGCAATTAGCTGGCATTGGAAAATAATGGCGATAAAGGGTTTTTAGCACTCAAGAATATTACAGCATTAATCTTATCAAAGCAGGACTTTACACAGATACAAACAACAGAAATATTTATGGAAAGAACAGCAATGTAGGAACTTGAAAAATTATGAGAGGAATTTTGATAGATAGACAGAAATAATTAATAACACTTAAAGATTAACAACTTTGACTATAAGAATTCTAAACACAAGCTATAAGGAATTTCGATATTCTTCGACAGTTTTTGGCTTGTCTTTTCCGAAAGTTCAAAAATGTAATTCTCGAGTTTACAAATTTTATCAACTCTTTATGTCATAATTAGTATAAAACAACATTAAAAATTTGAAACTGAGACGTTTCATTTCTATTTGTAAAAATCAGGGACCGTAACGATTATAATTTTTAAAATACAAATTATTAAATAAAAGTTATTTGTTGATTTTTATCAAAAAAAATAAAACAAAACTTTTATTTTTCGATCTAAAAAAAAATTACATAATAATAATATAAAATATAAACGACAGCCGACGGCAGACGAAATATATCGGCAAATTTAATAAATAAAAAAATCCAGACCTCAAGCCAGCCAAAAAATCAACTATAATTTAATTTCAATTTTTCTTTAAAATTTGTAATTTAACTCTTATTTTCAATTTTATTTTTACATATTTATCCTAAGAATTGAAAATAAAAATTATTTAAAATAATAATTATTAAATAAAAATTGAAAATAAAAGTTAATCCAGTTTCTCACAACTCTTATTTTCGGTCCCTGGTAAAAAATCATGCCAAAATAAACAAAAACTTTGACTTGTAAAGTTGCTAGGTCGAAAATCCGACCAGTTTCAAGTACTCATATCTTTCCCAATTCTCTATTTCTTGTTCTTCGTTAATTTCGTCAAATAATGTTTTGCCTCGAGCAGCAAACTCACTTGCTTAAGACCTTTTATTAAATCTTTTAAACCTTTATTAATCTTTATTGTACTTTCGTAACTAAGCAACTCCATGGTCACAATAAGCAAATATTCTCACTCTCTTTGGCATTATTTACAATTAAAGTCTTACTTTGATTACTTATCAAGTGAATATTCATGGCAAGGTCAACAAAATTCAAAGAAACAAATCTAACATAATCTTGCCCACAGAAGCCAATTTGATTGATGACACCAATGGCAAGAAACGGGAGAGGGGGGGCAGGAGGGGGAGCTGCAGCCTGTTGGCCACACTGTCAAGTGCCAATTAAACTAAAACGCGGCAACAGGCAACAACCGATTTAAGCCCAGACAAGTATAGGCCGATAAAAATGCGAGTTATTTTATTCCTTTTTGCACAATTCAGTCGACAAGTTTTTTATTTGTTTTTTTTTTTGCTCGCACTAATGACACAGGACATTCAGCTTCCTGTTACCTCGATGCGTCGTTGGCCGTGTTGACGTTGATAGGCCACAACAATTTTCATTGGACAGCCATTTACAATAAACGTCAGCGATTGCCGTAGTCAGTCAGGCAGCCGGACAGCAAGTTGGCCAACTCGAAAAAAAAAGCCTAAAGTAAAAAAAAGGAGACAAGGACGTCGTGTAGTTTAGGTTAAGCGCAAAATCAAAGTGCCATTGAGGCCGAGGCTTGATAAGCGCTAATGAATGGTTTTCTTGTGCGCTTCAATGGGCCGTGTCTATGGCTGGCCGCAACCATGGCAGCCAAGCCGAGGCCGAGGCCGAGGCAGTTGCCGGTTGCCAGTCGCAGCAGGACACTTGTCGCGGTTTGGCCAATTTAAGTGGCGGTTGATGTCGTTGTCGTTGTCGTTGTCGCTGTCGATGCTGACGTTGACGCTGCCGCTGACGTCGCTGCCTGCGGTTGGACTGACGCAAATGTTTGGTTTCGCTGGCAATTAACGTGGCCAAAAAACAATGCTGTTGCAATTTTTTGCTGGGCCTGTAATAAAATGGCAAACGTATGCCTGCAATCAATAACCAAAGCGAGCAGCCCCAAAAAGTATGCAACACTTTTCTCTGTTTGCCTGGCATGCCTTTTTTTTATTTTAGTTGTGTGTGCACACCCAGAAACCACAACAAGAACAGCAGCTTGTACAGTGACAGCAAGACCAGGAGTGGGAGTAAAAATAAAGGGGGGAAGTGGAGGGGACTGCCAACAAGCGACTTAATACAGGCCAAGTTGATGAAGACACAAGACAGATGGATAACGGCAGGTAAGCCAGGCATACAAATAACAAAATTTTCCAATGCCATAGCGTGAAGAATTCCAAAAGAGAAAGAGTAGAAAAGGAGCAAAAGAAAGGCGAAAGAAGCAAATGGTAAAAGTTTTAAGCAAGCACTCTATATACTCAACACTGAGGCGACAAACGACAGACGAGAGACGCCAGACGACATTCGTTGCTGCTCACAATGGCAGCCTCTTTTGTGCTGGCCATTTCAATACAAATCGTTACCAATTTTCAGCCGGACACAGCAGAAAGCGGCAACAGAAAGGCTGAGGCTGAGGCTCAGGCTCAGGCCGTGGCTGTGGCTGAAAGCAACCAGGCCATAAGCAACGGTCAACTATATGTCCAGACATGCGGCGCACACCTTTCATTTATTGTTCGTTTCATACATTTTTCCCATCCCCTCTCTCTCTCTCTCTCTCTCTCTCTCTCTCTCTCTCTCTCTCTGTTGGCCACTTTCACAGTGCAGAGCAGCCAGGTCTGCAAACGGCTTTGTGTTGTGCATGTGTCTGGCCGTGGTCTTTACGTTGGCTTGATTGGATTTGCCGATGCAAATGAAGAATCCAATTTTTAAAGTTTGTTTTTCGTTATCGTTACGTTTCTTGTTAGCCCTTGCTGCCGGGAACTCCTCCTGCTTTTCCTGCTGCTGCTCCTGCTCCTGCTCCTGCTTGATGATTCCCCTTTCTTTTTTCGCACATGCAACGCGAGGTTCCCAATCCTGTCCATATCTTGGACTATCCAACTCCTCCTCGAATTCCTTTTATTTTTCGATTTTTTTAGTGGGTGTTGTTTGCACGTTTGTTGTATATTTTTTGGTCACATCAACACTGACACACACACACACACACATGCATAGAAGTAACTGTCCTGCAATTGACACAAAGCATCAACATGGCCAGCAACAATAACAGACAATTCAAACTAAAAGCAGCCAAACATTTTGGCAGCACAAACAAGTGCAAAAAAATAAAAAAGAAATGAAAATATAAAGAACTTTTTGTTCTTTCTTTTTGGCACGCCATTTATCTGTTGTGTTGTTATTGTTGTCATTGTCATTGTTGTTGTTCTGTTGTCTTTGCCTTACCACAAAATCGAATTTTCACTTTTAAGCAATTGAAGTTGCCACACACTCACATATGCACCTCCGTTGCATGCCTCCCTTACATTTCGTTTAATTTTCCTTTTCATTTATTTTTTTTAGTTGTCTTTTATTTTTGTTCAATTCGTATTTCGTGCCTTTCAATTTGTTGTTTGCTCTCTTTGTTTTTTTGGCTCTGGTCAGCTTAATTCTTTGGCCAACTTCACCCTTTGATGACGTTGTTGCTGCAGCATTTGATAAATACAATTTCCAGCAAAGCAATTTTCCTTACGATTTCATCGAAAGTAACTGAAAACCAACAATTGCATTTTAATTATAAATTGTTGAAACATTTTAGTTACATCGAAGGTAAATATTTGATACATTTAATAATATGAAAGTGCTTAATAATAATATATTATTTTCATATTTCACAGAATTTATTCATCTAAATTTTTGTCACTCAACTGCCACGCTTTGTCGCCATTAAACAATAAAAATTAAATTGCCTGATATTTGATCAGATCTCGGAGAAGGAAACGGCAATAAAGCCAACACTAAAGCGTTGGACACTTCATTAAATAATTGAACACCAAATAAGGCAATTTATCATTCATGATTGCCACACTACGAACATAAAACAGCAACAGCGCTTGATTGACTCAGAGATACCGTGTAAATGAGCACTTTGAGTTCAGCTGAGTCTGAAATTGCTGAATTCGACTTTTTGGCTAATAATATATACAATTTATCATCCCTCTTGCTAAGCTCTGTTCTACAGGGTATCTGCTTGCTTTGTCCACGTTCTCGTTACTTATAAATTTGTGTGTCATGCGAGCCATTGACAGGCAGCTACAATTACCAAAAACACCAGGATAAATTGAACAGGAAGCCAATAGAAGCAGAAGAAACTCACATAAATAAATCAGCTCGGGACATGTGTTAATTATCTAAAAGCAAGCCACGAGACAGGCAACAAAACATTAACATATTTTAAGAAAGCAATAAAATTAGAACAAGAGCAGGAGAATTTCTTTGGAAAGTGCTTGAAGCGGCAATAAAGTGTCGACTAAAAGATACCCTCTAAGCAGCTACAAGGTTGGCAAAAATACTAAATTTACTGTCTGTTACTTGGTTAATCAACATTTGAATTTTTCCCCATCTTTTATTTGTCCAAGTTTCAAATGGTATATTTTGTATAATATAAATGTATCTCAACTCCTCTTTTTGACCTTTTTAATAGTTCAATAGTTAAGAAATGATAATGCTTGAGCAGAAACATTAATCTGTTTGTATTCTAAGCGGCGTTGAAAGTAAATCCCCCTCAAAACCGTTTAAGCTATAAATTGTATCGCGATGAGAGACAGAAAGAGTGAGAGAGAGAGACAAAGATAGAGATAGAAACCGAGGGAGAGAGCGTGAGGAAGAGCGTTAAGCGTTGCTCAAGCCAGGAACACGAGTATCAAGTTTTATTGACCCACAAATAACGTGCAGATAATTACAAAAACAATGGCAAATGCTGGCGGCTAGTTAGTGGCCAAAACAAATGTGCAAGAAGAAGTCTTTGTCATGGCACCGTAGTGGCAAACGGGAAGGGAGCTGTGATGGAAGAATAACAGGGCAAAGTGGAAAAACTATTTACAAGTATGTTAACATGCGCAATTGTTAGAGACCCATTGCCGGTTGTTGTAGCCCTTGGGGGCGACTTGCCAAAGCAGAACCAAACCAAACCGAACCCAACAGAACTGAACTGAAGCCAGAGCCAGAGCCAAATAAGAACAATGGCTATAGAAATTTCCTTTTCTTCTTGCGTGCTTTTTGCCACAACTCGGAGTTTTCACCCAAGATGCTCGAGTTTATTTGTTGTGGTCATGGCAAAAAGTAATCCAAAGATAAAATACAATAAAATAAAAGGCCAAGCGGTGAATAATGTCTTTTTCGTAGTTGTTGTTGTTTGTGTTGGTTTTTTGGGCAGTCGTTGCATTTGTGGGCAGGTCGCTTAGACAATACCTTCAAGCATCTCGCTGTTGTTATTGTTGTTGGTGTTGCTTTTGCTTCTGTGCATAATTTATACAGCGAGCTTCACATGTTTTTTGGCTAAATTATTTGCCTGGCCTCGGCACGTGCTACAACAGAAAGCCTGCTCGAAGCTTCCTCAATGACTATGGCTATATCTATGGCTATGGCTATGGCACAAGGACTTCAGGTCAACAATTTGGTCATAAATTTTGGCGCCTGGCCTGCGACACGCTCTATGACATTATTGAACCTGAAAGGGGATATGGCCAAGAACAACAACAACATAGCAGCAACAGCCAACAGGCACAAAAGTCAACTAGCTGACCTTGAAAATGTGTGTATTTTATACGCCTCAAAGAATTGGCTTAGAAAAGGGCACATAAAAGATTGCAGCTAATAGAAATATTTATAAACATTATTAAATTCTTTTGGAGAAAAGGTCAAATGAAGATAAAGCATGGAAAATAAAGATTTATTAAGATTATATATTTCTAAATAGAACTGATATATAAATGTAATGAAAAATATATACTTTTTAATGTAATGTAATGACAAAAAGAGAATAATTATGATGACAAAGGAAAGAACGTATCTTTAATTAATTATTTTGTTCACAGAGGAAAGCTGTGAGACGAAAAATAAAAATACTAGAAACAAGTGGGAAAGGCTATAGTCGAGCTCCCGACTATAGGATACCCGTTACTTACCTAAATAAATTTAACTTTTTTTTATTGCATGCTTTTATGCACTTTTATTGCTTAAAAGCTTTAATCAGCCAGTACCACCTTTCTGTTTGCTCGATCTTGTTGGGATTTAGTAGAATGATAGGTAAAAACAATAGCTAACGTTCACCGTCTAAAAAAACCTAATATCTTAAAAACTGTGCATGTGGTGGATTTTCGCGATTTACGGAGGCGGAAAGGGGCGTGGCAAAATTTTGAAACAAACTTGACCTGCGTGGGGTTTATAGAAATCTGTGTGCAAAATTTGGTTGCTCTAGCTCTTATAGTCTCTGAGATCTAGGCGCTCACACGGACGGACAGACGGACGGACGGACGGACGGACGGACAGACGGACAGACGGACATGGCTATATCGACTCGGCTGTTTATGCTGATCAAGAATATATATACTTTATAGGGTCGGAGATGCTTCCTTCTCCCTGTTACATACATTGCAACGAATACAATATCCCCTTTTACTTATTTTTAATAAGTAACGGGTATAAAAAGATAAGTATGTTTCGAAAAAAAGAGAAACCCTTCAAATATATCCATCTATCAATTCCATTTAGTGGACACTGAACTGAAAGCCGAGGCCTTGAAAAACCCACAACAAATTACAAGTCCAACACGGCCGTCAAAATTTGCGAGCAATAAACAAAAAAGTGGCCAAAAAAATTAACTTTAAACAAAGTGTAAAAGAAAAGTAAAAAAAGAAAGGCGAACTTATGGATGACTTTGTTTGGCTCATTTTATTAGACAGGCGAGCGCATTTGGCTGAAAATGTTCATTGAGTTGGCCCAGTCTCTGTGCTTAAAGCCAACTGATGTCTGTCCCCTTGTTGCCGCTTGTTGCTGTCGTTGTTGTTGTTGTTGTTGTTGTTGTAGCTGATGTTCTTTCTTGGTTGTTTCTGCTGTTGCGGTTGCAATTGCTTTGGGACCATTTAGCATTTTTGAAGTAACCACATGGGGCTGAGCATGGGCCAAGCGGCAGCAGTTCAACCGTAATGGCTGAAAGCGCCAAAAACAAGCAACATGGGACTGGGTCTGGATCTAGATCTAGGAGACGTTCGAGACTTTTGGAAGACTGAGCAGCGTTGAAGTATTACAAAACTCTAAACAGGCGCAAAAGTTTTTGCCAACAAAAAAAAGGAAAATTTTCTTAATTTGATTTCTTCAACGCCCCTGGAGTGCTGTGCGTTGCCTAAATGTGCGTGTATATTTTATAAATATGTATAGTATATATAAAACACAAGTCGGGGCCAAAAGACAGCAAAAGCTTCAAACGGGGATGGTCCCAAATCTAAAAGGCTTGGGCATAAAGTTTTTAATAAAGTTTTTTATTTTATAGCTTGCCGTGAGAAGTTGAAGTTTGTTGGGAAAAGGAAGGTGCAAAGGAAAATAATTGAGCCAATTTGCTGTAAAGGGAATTGAACTATGGACTTGAATGTTGAACAGGCAAAAGCTGCTGTCGTTGTCTTGAAGGGACTAACCATTTAATTATTATTAATAATTTGTATAGCATTTTCGCTGAAATCTAATTAATTGAATATTGTGAAAAAAAGGGATACTTTAATTTGAACATAGCTTTAATTTATACCTGTTAAATTTCGATTAGAATTACTAATCAATTAGATTATTTATTACTGTTGAAAAATTTGTTATTAATTAATGATTACGATAAGAAAAAATAAAAAAAAAATATTTAAAATTATTACGATTATTCAAAATAATCAGAAAAAATCAAAAATAATCTTTCTGAGTATTTCGGATTATTTTTGTTTTTTTTTTCTGATTATTTCAACAGGGGAATCGAACCTAAACATTTAAAATTTAGAGTATAACAGGTTAGCAACTCTAACTAGTGAGCATTTTGATTTTATTTTGGATTTTCTCTGATTATTTTTGAATAATCGTAATAATTTTAGATTTTTTTTTTTATTTTTTCTTATCGTAATCATTAAATAATTGGGCATAACCCAAACATTAGTAATTTAATCATTGGTTCGACTTTTAAACAAAAATTATCTTATTACTAATGATTATGATTACTAATCATTATTTAACAGGTATGCTTTAATTACAATAAGTCAGAAAATATTATAATATATTATATTATAATTGCAGTTAGGCCTTTCAAATATTGAACTTACTATTCCCAGTAAGTTTTCAATTTCAATTATTAGAGTAACAAGAAATTGAAAACCACAAGACAATACCCAATGCAGCATTCCATAGAGTGGCGCTTGAATTTCATTTGAAAACAATTTGTAAAAGTCTCACACACTCGCTGCAATCGAAGTTTGTTTGGCAGCTAAGCAAATTTGCAGTCATCCGCTCATGCTGAGCCAGCAATGCCAAGTGCGTGTCAGGATCAGAGAGACAGGGATAGAACTAAAGCGAGAGAGGGAGAGTGTGAGAGAGAAAGAGAGATGTTGGCCTTCAATTGCTCCTCTGACTTCTTTGCATGCTCTGTATGCGTGCATGTCAATAGTTTTGTGTTAGCGGCTCCTTTTTTTCTATCCCTTTTTTATACCCTGTTTCCATATGAAATGAGTATACATGGCTATAGATATCTGACACATAATTCTTTTTCCTTAATGAAATTGTGTAAAAATAATTCAATATTTTCGATCTGCTGGCTAAATAATGATCAAATTAGACCAAGATTTAAAAGATTGTGAAAACCTGTGTAGTAGGAAATCCAAACTGTGCTTTCAAAATGTATAAAAAAGAAATGCACAAATAATTTAGAGTGTAAGCAATTGTCAAATAAATGGAGTAAGTTTTATTAAGATCATAATAGTTGGATAGAGAACAATTTAAAGATCTTCTTCTAAAATAAATTAAAAAAATTAATAACTTCTCTATGAATTTTCTGAATATATTAACACAAAATACAAAAAAAAATTATGTTTGGGATACATACAGGGTGTTTGGTAGTGTTTGGCATTATCGACTGCAGCTTTTCCAATTGTTTTTCTTTATTTTTCTCTCTTTTTTTGATGAATTGACAGGCAATGCTATTTGTCAGCAGTCAATGTGCTTGTTACATTAAATTGCCAGCCTCGCTGGCTTCCTGCTTGTTGTTGTTGCTGCTGTTGTTGCTGTTGTTGCTCTCGAGCATTGTTAATATCAGACGCGCTAGTAACGAGTATTGCTCTGCATTTTATATGCAATTGCTCCATGTGTATTTTATAGACTATCCGACTGACTGACTGACTGACTGACTGACTGAGTGACATTCGGACTGACGGGCAGAGAGAGCAGAGTTAGCGCGGTAACGCGCAACGCCAGCAAATTGTTTTGTATTGTGCTGCCGACAGGCGACAGCTTGATTTGCATTGGTCTCTGTTTGAAATAGGTTACGCACATGGCATGTGCCATGCCAGAGAGCCAGAGAGCATGCCAATTGAGCTCTGCATCCGGAACTAGTACAGCCTCATCCCATTCCCATTCCCATCCGGACTTTCGCTCTTTGAATTTTTGAAAAATTGTCATCAAAATTGAGCGTTTTGTGCTACATTTCTAGTCGCAATGTCCAATCAAAATAGTTATGTCCCCTGATTGAATCGCATTGCATTTTGTCAGCGATACAATATTACATTGATAGCAAATTGCATTTCCGGACAGGTCCGGACCTTTCATCGACGGAAATTGTGCCAGGAAAATAGCTGGATGATAAGCCTTACGCACTTTCTCCCTCTGTCTCTCCATCTGCCTCCAGCTGATGATCATTTTAGTTCTTCGTTATCTTTGGCTTTCGTTTCATTTTGCACCTTGGCTCGATTTGCATGCGAATTCCATTGGTCCAATGGCGTTGCAGCAGAGCAACGGAAATGAGATGCCATTTGGAACGTGCCCCACGCAGCTCAAGGAAAAACTCGAGCATGAAAACGAGTTGGAGTCATTGTTATTTGGGAAAACTTCTTCTTGCAGCTGAAGTTTGAAAATAAATGGCAAAGTGGGGAAAATGTGAAGCAATTGGAGAAATAATAGAACTGAAAACAAACGCTGCTATTGAGCGGGAAATCGGAACAATCACAAGGGTTAAAGTTGCTCGTTATTGCGTGACCTTTTTACCTATTCAAAACCCCTTCGTGACCCCATCTGAGCTGCGTTCGAAATACGACTAATATGCAATTTGCATTAAATATTCAACGCATTTCTCATATGTCAAGCCTCTTGTGGAAATTCCACACCCCAGGAAGTGCAAAAAAATAAACAGCACAAAATCCAAGTCGCTGTTGTTAATGATATTTTCATTGCCATTCTTTTGGTGTGCTGCGAATTTTATAAATAAGTGCATGTCAACATAAATTATAAATACTCCCAGTTGATTAATAATACACAAGAAAAATGTCACAAAGAAACATGTGGAAATGTGCACCCAGCGAATTCCCCACCCTCCACTCTGTCCATCGACCAACAGGAACGCCCTTTTCTCTGTACGAGGACTATACGATGGCAAACGCGCAAAAGCAACAAGATACTTACATACCTATGTAAGTAAAGCATTTGAAGTATCTACCACGACTGCCAGATACTCTGAATAATTAATGTTCAGCCAGCTACAAGAAAAGTCCTTTTAACTTACACTTAAATTTGTTGTAAAATTTTTACTATCCTACTTAGATAAATTTATTGATATCTAAGATAATAATAATTCTAATTATAATGATATTTATAACATTAATCTTAATGAAAATGACAATATCCAAAATTTAATTCCACGCCAAATTTCTATTAATAATTATTAACATCTTTATACTTTAACTTAAAATTGTTGTGAAATTAATATTATCATATATTCTTAAATATTGTTATCTGTCTAAGATAATAATAATTCTAATTAAATTGATATTTCTAGCATTAATCTTAATGCTAATGAAAATATCCAAAATTTATGTCACTGCCATATTTCTAGAAATAATTAAATTAAATAAAAGTGCTGCTTGAAAATATAGGATATTGTCTTTCAGATGTATGTAGAAAAAACCAACAATTTTAAAAAGTGAATAAGTACAACATTTAAACTAAAGAACTCAATTTTACATGCTTCATTAAATGCAGTTTATTTACAAAAAAATCATCCAATTTTTTTCCCACAATTATGCCATTATTCACTTATGTAAAGGGTGCAAAACATAAAGAAAATATAACATTTTATAACATGTACAATTTCGAGTTTTATTAACAATTGGCAATAACTGCAATGCAAAAAGAATCAAACGTTATGGAACAGTAATAACAATCCAGAGCAAGTGTATAAATAATATTGTGTGGCAGCACAAAAATAAAGTCATTAAAATGCTCTATGTATGTAAAGCATGAAGGTGCAAGGGCAGAGAGAGACTGGGGAAGAGGAGAAGCGACAGGGGACGTGGTGTTGTGGTCGTTCTGCATGCGTGCAAGAAATGGAAATGCGGTTAATTTCCGTAAAGTATGCAATAATTTCTGGCGCTGAACATAAGCAAGTGTGTGTGTGCGTGTGTGTGAGAGCAATGTGTAAAGTAAGTTGCCCGCCCTGTGTCCCCGTAAAGTTGCATGCATCGAGAGTAAATCTCTTTGGCAGTCTGTGAAGACGGAACTAACGAACAAACGGACATTCATCAATATAAATCAAGCAGCGACCACAAGGATCAGGCAGCAGCAGCAGCAGCAGGATTCAGGCCGGCACGAGATGCAACTGTGAGACGCCCCAAAAGTATAAATAAAAATATTTTTGTATAAAAATTGCTGGGAATTGGTTGGCAAACGGGCCAAGTGGGCCGGGCAAAAGAGGCAAGAGAGGCTGTTAAAATGTTGGCCAAAGAAATATTTGCATGTTTTTATTTATTTCCCCTTACTCGGGGACGGGTTTTCGGGCTGGCTTTCGGTTGCGGGCGCCGCATTGTGCTTTTCGAGCCCAGTTACAGTTCCAGTTGCAGTTGCAGTCCCAATCCCAATTCCAGTCACAGTCACCGTACCCGCTCCAATCGCAGTGGCCGTCCTGGTTGTCCTTGTTGTCCTCGGCCGGATTGTAGCCTGCTGCCACAGTAGCATTTTCGTTTCATTATGTTCCATACGCCTAAAGGATTGCAATATATATTTGCATTCATTTTCATTTTTTTTTTCCTTCAGCATTTGCATTTGCTCCAAAGGATGCAGGAAGCAGAACGAGGGAAGGCAGACTACATGGGCAATGGGTTACAGCTACAACGCTTGCATTCACATTGGAATGCTTTGCACTCGTTGGCAACAGCAACAACAACAACAATGCTTTAGAGCAACGCATTTTGACTTCGGTATTTGCGGCTTTTTATGTAATTCATGGTCATTCAACGCCTTTTTCTCTGTGTATGTGTGTGAGCACAAAAAATATACGTTGTATTTTTTCGCACGCGACTTTTATGCTCGGATTTGGCCAAAAGAACCGTACGCGAAAATCGCGTAATTTATGTGATTTCCACATTGCAGTTGGAGTTGCAGTCAAAAAATGCATGACGCAATTATAGTCAAACACACACACACATATACAGATACTTGACCAACTACAGTGAATGTCGGAGCTCAAAAGGATCATCAACTTAAGCCATAAGCAACATCGATAAATCCAGAATATATATAGAAATAAGGTCATATTTACTATGAAAGAAAACCAGTTTCCAACTCAATATCCATTCTAGTTGCTTTTAATACTAAAATTAAAAATTAAATAGTGAATAAATTTAAAACTCGAACTATGATTAAAGACTGTTTTGTCAGAGTTATGGCAGTTGCAAATCTAGTAATATATTTTATAAAGCAATGTAATATTTTATATCCAATATCTATTAAGTACAAAGGTACAAATGAATTACTTCCAATTCAAAAAGATTTATTAAATTGTTCTCATTTTTATGTATAAGAAAATGAATGAATTTTTAGTACCAATGAATTTTAAAGAATTTAAAGTGACTAATTATCTTATAAAAAAACCTATTTACGAGGTAAAAGTCTAGTGACGAAAACATTTTCATGCCCCAAAATTTCTGATATCCAATTTTGTGACGAAAAATATTTAATTTTACACATGAATTATTAAAAAAAAAATTTTGTCACTGGCACTGCGCAAAAAAGTACTATTTATTAGGTATGAAAAATTTAGCGCAATGTGCCCAGTGATAAAAATTTTTTCAAAATACTTTTTCATCGATATATAGATTATATCGTTTGGATGCTATGAGGGTTTTAATTTTAGCGGTTTTTAGCGATTTCCCGCTATTTTTCGAAAAAGTCGTAGAACAAACGTTTCTATATTTTTGAGCTGGAACAAGTCCTCATTCAAACATTTAAGCTAAATCAACGCTTTGATACAAACAAACAAACAAACAAACAAACAAACAGACATACTGACTTTTCATCTCATTTTCGAAAGGCGACTAAAAATTTCAACATTAATTATTTTTTGAACCAGTAATCGGATTTCGATGATCGAGGAAAGTTTCCAAAAGACTTAGTATGCACATTTGTAAGTTAAATTGATATCTTTCGATCGGTATATAACTCGACCTGATCGGACAGACATAGCAAATTTTCCATTCTTCCTGTGTATATATGCTAGTCGCCTTTCGCACCCTTCGTGCTGCTTTCGTCACTAGCGCGGACTGCCGTCCGCAGTGATACTATATATACTATATATGCTAGTCGCTTTCGCACCCTTCGTGCTGCTTTCGTCACTTGCGCGGACTGCCGTCCGCAGTGATAATGTTATCTATCTATAGTAAAAGATTCGAATTGCTTGCTCTAAATCTAATAGTCTCTGATCTAAGCTTAAAAGACCTTTGAACTTGCAAATTTCCTGTGTGAAGTATACACAACAATAAATTAAAGTGTTCTTATCAGCAAATATAACATTTCAATTCCATTGGCAATTTTAGGGCATTTAATGTGAACTTGTTTCGCGCAGTGCATATGAATGGCGCTACATTTTATTTGTCATTTCCGGTTTATGCCGGAAGTTTAAATTATTGAATTCAAGCGGAAATGCAGCCAAGCAAATGCATACAAAAAATGCGAGCTGAAAAGTGTGTTTAAAGCGCCATCGATTCGATCCGACTGCCAACCTATCTGTCTCTCCCTCTGTCTGTCTCTCTGTTGGACTGTCACGATGTATTTGTATTGCGGACGGCCATAAATAAATATATAAATTTAAATAAATGCCAGGCACAAGCACATGCACACATACAGATGCATATAGTATATACAGTTTGTTTGTCAATAAATCAGAATGCTTATCAACGTCAAACGACCACAAAGACTCCAAGCAAACAATATAAGCAGCCATGGGGCCAGGACAACACTAGTGTGTGCATAAGTGCATGTGCGTGTGTGCGTGTGTGTGTGTGATAGGTTGCCATAAGAGCCTTGTACATTGAAGCCTGCGACGGTTTATTACGCGCGATTAAATTTATTAAAGAAATATGTCTGGCAAGCGACATCAAGCGGAATAAAAGCGACACGACGCCAAACGAAAAGAAACGAAATCAGCCGCTTGGCCAGAAACAGGCGTAACCACAAAACGGCAACAACGACAACAACAGGACAAAAGCGACAACAACAACAGCAACGGCTAAAGCCAGGACAACAACTGACAGCTGACATTTGCCGCTCTATCTGGGCGCCTGCAGGCATTTCAGTTGCCAATTTATGGGCCCGGGTCACTAAATGTTGTTACACCAAAACCCGCTAATTGCGTCGCTTTAGACGAGTATCCTAATGCGCCTTCTACCCTCCAAAATAATTGTACAATTTGCGCCTCATCTCGGACTTGTTACCCATCGCAATTGTTTGCATTATTAGCTGACAATTTTTGAAGAACTTGAAGAGTCTTTCTCGGGGATTAGCTGGCGCTTTGTCTGGTTACCATAACAAGAAGTCGAGCAGCGGCAACTGTGCAAGCCGAATTGCCTGATAAGCCCTTTTGGCTAAGTAGTTGCTGTTTTTCTTTTGTTTAATCCCCCGGCATAAGGCTAGGCCTGTTATTACAGGCCAAGATTTCTATGGACATTGAGCAAATTTTATGGCTTCAACTTTTAATAATAATAGTACGCTGAACTTGTACAAGTTGTCACTGCATTTTTGGACTGAAATCAATTTTACATCGTTTGAATAGAAGCCTTTGTTTTCCAAATTCAATATGCTCGGGTTTTTAGCCTTTGTTTTTTTTTCCTGTTTTATTGTCAGCATTTTGACGTGCACAAAGCGCTGATTGGACCCCCTACCTTGTTGACCATAGGTTTTTGGTTCTGCTGACAGTTCAGTGGGAATGTGTGAAAAAAAACCGATTTCTGACCAGGTAAATCGCTGTTTTTTCACAGCCATCTTTGGGTTAGTGGAAAAAACGTGTTGCCAGCATAAAAAGTCGGGCATATTAAAGGATTCAGCGCACTCAACAGCCAATGTCACATCGTTAAATCAATGTATATATATATATATATATATATATATATAAATATATATTGCACATATATATCTGCATAGTTATGTGCTTGGTATATGCATCGTGACATGATAAAATTCAGTTTTGGCCGGCAATTTTATTGGTCATACAATAAAGCTGTATTAATTATAACGGTTTGCTTTTTAGTGCCATTGCACATTAAACATTATTTATGGGTATGGTGCAAAATATAATTATTTATAATAAATGGTTAGCGTGAATGCTGCTTTGCAGGTGACAGCATATGATATGATAGATACTTGTTTCAAAATGTGCTCGCAAGCAAATTAATCAGCGTTAAAATTGTATCTAATAACAATATATGTATGCATGTATCTGAGCTTATATAACTTGCTCTGTCGATATCGTTAAAGCATCGATTAATGATTGTGTTAATCTTTGCTAATTGGAGCAATAGTTTTTACTAAAGTTTTCCCTTTGATGTTATCGGAGTTTCATTCTTAGAAATTAGAAAAGTCGCAGAATCTTATTGCAGAAAACTTAAATGAGGCTTTTTAAATTTGTGTATGTCAATAGAACCTCCATAATGTAGAACCTGTCGGATTGAATAACTGGGCTCGATTCCCACCTTGACCTGTTAAAAAAAGAAACAGTCATAACTATTTGATTCATTACCGCCATTCGTATCAAAATTGTTTTTTTTGTGTTCATT
>OZ001352.1:27946670-28033057 GCA_963924055.1 Drosophila limbata
TGGCATTCGACCGAAAGAAATTATTGTTATTCGCATTGATCTGGGCATCGGGCATCGGCCATGATGTCGCTGGGCATCGGCATCGATAGGCAATGCTGATGCTGATGCTGCCACGACAGCGATAACGCTCCAATGCATTGGCCAACAACTGCTGGCAGCGCACTGATAACGTCAGCATACAAAAGAAGTATGCAATGCAAAAACGCAGCCCCAACTCCAGTTCACGTTATTTATGTACGCTCACATATGCATAAATAAAAATAAGAATGGAAATAAAAATAAAAATGAAAATATGTAAATGCTGCACTCAGTTGCAACGGTCGACGAATGCACAATAAATTGTAAAAATATTATTTTATCAACAATAATTAATTAAATGCACTTAATTGCGTGCCGCAGTCACAGTTGCAACGCTGCCCTCTTCTCTCTTTTTTACCCTCTCTCTCTCTCTCTTTCTCTCTCTTTCGTGCAACTGCTGCTGTCGACAGGCCAACAGAGAATTGGGTTGGGCAAAACATGGCCATCTGCATATGCTTGAGCTGCGTTGTAAGTAGCCATGTAAGTGGACAAGTGACCAACGGGCAACAGTTGCCGCAACCCAATTCTCCCTCCCTCTCTCTCTTTCCGTTTTCTTTCTTCTCGCTCTCTCCTGCTCTCTGCCACTTTTACAAGAGCCCTGCGATTTATGTATATTTTTAAGTGGCATTAAGTGCGCGTTAACATCTTATGCAAGCCGACACAACAATAACTTATGAGTACGAGTATTGCAACAACAGCAGCAAGCGCCGAGTATGTTGCCACTGCTTGTGGCAGCAACGTCAGCCCATTAAGTCCGCTATTGAAACGCCCAAACAAGCAGCAGCTAATTGGCAATCGTTGTGCGTCGGCCTTTAAAAAATTTGTCAGTCGTAATTCTTATTGAGCCGTGCAGCTAATTGTGGCTCAGTTACAGTAACAACAATAACAAAGTTGCCACACATTGTTGTAATTGTTGTTGTTGCTGTTGTTGCTGTTGTTGCTGTTGCAGCAGCTGCTGTTGCTTGTTACATTTGCATTGGCAGCAACCTGGCCAGTTGCTATGCTTTTGCTTGTTGTTCGTTTGTTTGTTTGGTTGTTGATGAAGTTTATCCCGAGTAACTTGCAATGGACACATGCGCCAAAGGAATATTACACATACGCCATGTTGCACTCGCTCGTATGGCCAAAAACTTTACACATTTTTGTTGTTGTCGCCGTCCTCCGTCTCATTTTGGGTTCTCAAAGTACGAGTATCTACAAATTCAATTCATTTGCCTGCAGCAACTATAAAAGCAGCTTCCCCTTTGCTCAACATTTCTCTGTGAAACTTCATGTGTAAATGTGTGTGTGTGTGTGATTGTGTTTGTGTGTATTTGTAATTTACAATCCCATGTGCATGCATGCATGTGTATGAGTAAATTGTTAAATTTATATACAAAAGCAGCGCAGTTGCAACTGCCAAAGTAATTTGCGATAAGTGCGTCAGATTCTTTGGGGAAAATTCGACCACACACAACAGTAGCATCAACAGCAGCAGCAACAACAACAACAACAACAACAACAACAACAGCAACAACAACAGCAACAACAACAAAAATCCCAGAAATAAGCTATGTAAAAAGTGAAAATTTATATTATGCAACTGCAGCTCCAACGAAACTGGAATGCGCTGCTTGCAAATGAAAGAATATCTTTACGTTCTTTTTCTCTTACTTATTTTGCTTCTCCTTTTTCCTTCTCTTTATGCTGTTTGTAATTTAATATAACCTTAACGCGAAGAACAAAAAGCCAAGGGGGCCAAGAGAGGACATTTAATCATCATCAACGTTTTCAATGGCCTTTTTTTTAATATATGTGAATCATTTTCATTTGATAGTTTTCCAATGATATAAAATAAAAAAAATGCTGTGGAAATGGCAAACAACAGGAAATATGAGCCAAGTATTAAATTAACACTTTTTCATAAAGTGCAATTTGAAACCTTTGTGAATAATCATGGAATTTTGCGAGTAATCCAAAAAGTTTTGATCCCATTAACATTATTCAGACTGTCGATTAATGGAATAAGTGAATAAATACGTATATTTGCATTGAAGTCTATGAAAAAAACGTACTACTTATTGCACAATAAATATTCTCGCATTACCCGTTTTTTAACAGATCAGTGCTTTAATAAGAGTCTTTAAGGCAACCAAAGCTTTTAGCTCAAAGCTCTAAACTACTCTTGTTTAAGATAGTTGCAAGGCTTCATATTTAAAAGTTATATGCAGATAGCTATTGCAATTTAGATTAAAGCTCAATAAACTATAATTTACACTTTAATATTGGATTTTAAAAAAAGTTTTGTCCGAAAAAATTATTTTTATAGAGTATTATAAGCTAGTTTTTAAACAAAAGCTTAATCCAGGGACTGCAAATAAGAGTTAAGAATGCTAATTTCAACTAAAAAAATCAATGTGAAGGAAATATGCTACAGTGAAATGGTAAACACCAAAATTCCCATTTCAGTCGGAACCATCGATATTAGCCAAAAACTAATATTTTCAATTTATAAGATATAAATCAAATTTAGTTCTTATTTTTAATATTTATTTAAAAAATCTAAAATAATCATTAAAATTCAATTTTTAATTAAAATTACCAACTTTTATTTCAGATTTTTTCAATAAAAAAAAATTAGAGATATTTTTGCTTTTTATTTTAAAAGTTACAAATGAGAGTTATTCCGTGACTTTTTTTTTAAGCCGTAAACTTTTTATACTATATTTTTTTATGAGCTTTAAATAAGTAAGAATGTTAAAACATCAAATTGCAAATATTGAAGTGATCTCTAGTTTTCCTAGTCATTATTAGCTGCAAGTTGACTAATGAAATCGTGATACCCTTTATGTTCAATAACCGATTGAATTGAACGGCAAACAGTTGAAACTGCGGCAACTATGCAAATAAGCAGCAGCTGAGAGCCGACAAGGATGAGGGCGGGAAGGAGTAGGAGAAGGAGATTGAGGACGAAAATGAGGATGAGGAGCACACGTTTCATTTGTGGCTTGTCCTGTTCGCCACAATGCCATGTGTGTGAATGAATGAATGTAAGTGTCTCTCTGTCAATAACTCACAAAAATACAAAAAAAAAAAAATTGGCAAAAATTAAAGAAAATGGCAATTTGTGCGAGTATTTCAACATTTTGTGTTGTGTTTCCTCTCGCATTGTAATAATAAATTGTATAAAAGTATGCAATGAAAATAAAAATGCCAGTGCGTAATTAATGAGTCAAGGTGGTGTCAGATGGCGCATACACACTCTCTCACACACACACACACACACACACAGACAGAGATATATGGAGGGGGGAGTACAGAGAGAGAAAGGAGGTAAAAGCTGCTGAGACAGAGAGCTGTGTTAAGTCGCGTATTTCATGGCGTTTATTTATTATGCACAATGTGCCACCGACCGTAGAATGTGGCAGAGTCAAATTATTGACTCAATTTGCAGGCATGTGTGTCTCTGTGTGTGTAAGCCCAGTAGGCGCGTTAATTGCTTATGGAGCGCACATTATTCAACTGTCATTTGCCTAGTAAAGCGGCAAAGCGGCAAAGCGGCAAAGTGAAGCTCGCTAAGAAGCGAGCGCCCCCAAAGTTGCGTTGCGGCTTTGGCAAACAATTAGGCAGCTAATTTGCAGCAGCTCAGGCTGTGGCATCAACCAGGATTGGTGGACAGAGGGGGGATGAGGAGAGGATGTCTACTCGCCATGTAGGGCTCCGGCTCTGTCTCTGGTGCGGTGCTAATCCTGTCACACACACAGAGAGAGAGAGAGAGAGAGAGAGAGAGAGGGAGAGGTTGAGACACGGACACAAAAGGCGAATCCTTGTCAGAGGCTGTCCGTCAGAGGCGCGTTGAATGAGCGTGAAATTTGGGCCAGTTGCTAAATCACTGCAAAATCCTTTTGACAAATACCCACACAGGGACGCGCTTAGCTTGAACTGTACTTAACTGAACTCAACTCAACTGAACTGAGTTGAAAGGATACGGACTCGGATACGGATACGGAAACGGAAACGCTAATATGGCAAGTTATTCAAAAGGCATTCGCTTTACAGGAACAGAACAGAACTGGAACAGGGGCAGAAGCTGATGATGCTGAATCTCGTGACTGGTCTAGAGAGATAAATGCACTTGCCGTGCGGAGAAGCAGCTGCTGTCAGCTGTATGCGCTTGTCAGCGCCGAAAACTAAAAGGTGACAAGGATAAACGCAGCCCATGACACGGCATGGCATTGCACACATGTCACTGGAGCAAGTGCATCTGCTGTGGTTTACAGTTTCAGTCACCCAGTTCAGGAGAGCAGGCAACCAGGCAACTAGGCATCCCGGCATCCAACCCACGGCACATGGCAGCTGTCATGCGTGCTACGTTACTGATTCTTGGATCCCTGGCTTACGGCACTGAAAGTTGGCTAAAGTTGCAGTCGCTGCATAGGCGAGGCACATCAATCAGGCATCGCCGTCGCCATCGCCGTCGCCATCGCCATCGCCGTCATAGACAACGCATGTCAGCCGTAATTTACGCGCATTCACGACGCTTTTGCCACGCCAACAAACAAAAGATTCAGAGCAAAGCACCTCAGTTTTTTGATTTAGCCCACACGTGACTGGGGTTAACCCACATCTCCTCCTTCCCTTGCCGCCCTTCGCCACACACAAAGTGTCTAGGTCGTCATCTTCAAGTTGCGCTGATGTTGCATTTAACTTGCCTCAAGTTGAAGGTGCATCTCACCTAGAATGCCACAGGCAGAAAACTGAACATTGACAAGATTTAGGCATGAGCGTTTTTCGCTGATTGTAGACCTTTTGATAAATTATTTGATGTCAGCTGTGAAAGTAAAAAAATATAAGTCTAATTAAATCTAAAATATAGTTTCAAATTTGACGGTAGTTTTTATAAATTTTATATTTTCAATAGTCATCAAACACGCAATTATTTTCCGTTAAATCCATCAAGCATTGTTTTTCGAAAATAATATGTATTACAATAAAAAAATATTTTTTAAAAAAGCTGAAGTGAAACTTTTAATCTTTGCAGGTTTTGCGCTCCACAAAAAAAAACCATATTTTAAAACGGACAAAGAAGTAAATAAATTCATAGTTTTGTAGTAGATAGCGGCTAAAAGTTTTGATTAAATTTAGGTTATGCGAGATTCTCAAGTTCAAAGACATGTGATTTAAGAACAGTTTCCTAAGCCAAGTTTCATTTTGTTATCAGCCATTTCTTTATCCAATTTTATTGTAAGCTTTAAAAGTTTTTCTATATTCCCTAAAGATTAAATTAATTAAGTGTACTCTACAAGTAAGCGTATAACTATACAACATAACTACATAATTACAGTATGTATAAAACAAAGTTAAATACTTTGATGATAAAATAGAAAATTGGCAACTTTGTTGCCATTTTGCAACAATATTTCCCTTGGCAGGCACACAAATTTCATTTTATTTTGGCTGCCATTTGTAATGAAAACAATTTAATTCAATAGACAATAGTTTTATGTGTTCTATGACGTGCTTGGATAACGAAATCAATTTCTTGGCATTCACATATACCCTTCCCCAGACACACACCCGCACACTCACACACATACACACACAGGCACACAGGTGATCATTACATTTGGCAGGTCGCAGCGATTCCGAGCGAATTTGCTATACTGAATCGACATTATTGGGGAATGGCTGTCTATTGAATTATTATAACAGTTTCTGCTGTCAACATTGCCAACATTGTTAGCGATGTAACTAAATGTGAGTGTGTGTGAGTGTGTGTGTGTGTGTGTGCAGTGTCCCTAATACATAGATGTATGTACGTGTGGGAGTGTCTGTTCGAATGTTGTTGGCAAGTACGTGACAGACGCGGTTTGGCGCGATTAAATTACGTTTATGATTATATTTTGTTACAAAAACACAGTGCCGTACAATGCCGTCGCACACACAGACAGACGCCATAAACAATCGCTTACTCACACAGACACACGTATAAATCTGTTCAGCAGCTGCCAGCCACAATGTATTGAAGTGTAAATGGTTAACAATTGCGGCAAATGCAACAACAATAAATACATACAACAATACGAGCGAACACATCAAAACCGAATAATGAAAATGAAGCATCGTGAGTGCTTGTGACGCCTTTGTTATTGTTTTATTTTATCTAAAATATTCATAGAGAAATCGTTTTAATTGCATTTTCATAGCATAAACGACAGAAATTGAATTGCAGTTAACGGCGATTAGATCAAACTATTAAATCGATATTTAGAAAAATGAAATATTTTAAGCATTTTGAGGGCTTTTAAGAATATTTTTGTATTTTATGTGTTCATTATATTTGTAAGAATCCAAACCAAATGAATCTGATTTCATTGCAATTTAAATTTCAATATAACTAACTACTTATATTGAATGTTCTCAGATCTAACCAATTATGTTAAGCTCCTTCAATTAAATGTCTTCGCTTATTTTGTCGCTGTTGCTTCCTGAAAATAAATATCACTTTGCGAGAACATGAATACTAAATGAATGCTGATGAGCCAACTCTCAGTCTAGTGTTTTGAATTGCGAGTCAAAACCTAAACACCTGCCATATCCCGTTATTTCGACTGGGTCATTATAATTTCTCTCCACGCTTTTGCTGATAGCTGACAGTAAATATCATTTGAGCTGACACTTATTGCATATTGCACAAAAACACAGCGCCTTTTCAGCACTTATACATAATGTGAAATTAATAACAATCATACGCCATGTTGCTCCGCTCTGTAGCCAGTTGCCAGTTGCCAGTTGCCAGTTGGAGCTGACAGACGCATTTACGGGCTTTGGGCTCATAACTTCTGTTCACCATGATTTTCTAAGCCTGTCAGAAATAGCAGTAAAATTGCGCAGAGCGTTGAAGCAGGCGCCAAAGCGCAGCTGCAAGAATGCTTATTAAAATATAAATATGCAAAAACAAAACACGGAGAGCAACAAAAAAAAAACAAAAAAAGCGTAAGCGGATGCCAAGTACGACTTGTGGAAGCGGGCAAGTTAAAAAACTAAAGTTTTATACTATAAAATAATTTCAACTACTCGAAACGAGCACGCGCCAAGATCTGAAGTGGGATAGAAGCAGGAAGAGTGTGTTTCGGGGGAAAGAGAAAAAAACTACGACTACAGTACACAACTTAAGTAGAAATTTCATGCGCGCAGTCCAAACTTTAGCACTTTTCAGTCCCAGCCCCTTCGCCGTGTTAAGAAGGAGCAAGGACTGAAAAACCACCCAAGGGATGGCAAAAACTAAAGTTGTTCTTTGCAAACAATGCACAGTTATTCTTTTGGCGCATTTCGGACCAAGGTTATATACATTCTATATACATTATGCAGGGCACAACCTGATGAACGCTCCAAGCAATCTGCGTTCCAGTCCATGGGGGTGACAGCGGCCAAAGATAAACTTAACACAAAACCCTGCAGGACTTATGCATTTTTGATAAACTACGCAACAGTTTGGCAATTCAACGGAAGGAGACGGAGGAGTGCACCTCACTTTTCAGTTGCACCTTAAGTGCAATTGCTTGCAGTTAGACAGTCTATAGGAATGTCTGTCTGTCTGTCTGTCTGTCCAACAGTCATCAATCAATTAGCCAATTAGCTCAACATGCTCATCAATTTCCAGGCAAAAGTAACTAATTGCCGTGCCAAAGCAAACGCAAAACACATCTAATCAAATTTAATTAAGCCATCCAGTAAAACAACTTGCAAGCCAAATGCACTGCAAAATGCAACTCTTGGCCAAGGCCTATACGCCCACGCACACGCCCATCCCATCCCTTTTAGTTGGCTGGTATTTGATTTGCAGTTGAAATATGTGTGCAATGCATGCAACATTGGGGCACAACAACAAATGTTGCAACTAGCATTTTGGGTTATCAATGCAATTGCGTTTTGTGCACCGCAAAAAGGCGCAAAATGCACAATGCACCATGCGTGCCACGCCCTAGAAATCCGTTGTCGTAACCACATCCTTCCGCCCTCCTCTGCCCCTAGCTGATAATCAGCAGTTTGTGCCTTTTATTACTAAAAAAAAGGAGAAAAAAAAACAACCACAATCCTGGCGTCGAGCTGCGAGTTGCGTGCCCTAAACGAACTTGAGGTAATTTTTAGAGTTTTTATGGCCAAGTTGTTGACTGTTTATTTGCGCATTATAGACACAACCGAGCCGACTGTCTGACTGTCTGACTGCCTTACTATCTATCTGTCTG
This sequence comes from Drosophila limbata, assembly GCA_963924055.1. NCBI lineage: Eukaryota > Metazoa > Arthropoda > Insecta > Diptera > Drosophilidae > Drosophila > Drosophila limbata. The sequence continues at coordinate 27,954,977 of OZ001352.1, forward strand.
TCTGTTTGTCTGTCTGTCTGCCCAAATAGCAAAGCAAACCCAACGTTGTCTGATTGCATTCGACTTTGCTCGCCCATTATGTGAATAGGCTTTGCAATTCGAATTGGAATTGGGTAGCCAAATCGTTTCAACAGAAATCGGGCTAACACTTACCCCCCTCCCCCCACCCACACATTCTGTTCTATCATTTCTATTCCTGGATACTGATCCCGAGCCTATGCGTTCAGATAATCAACTAAACACTTCATTATTTTGTCGGCAGCAGCGCAAATTGTTTCACCAATGCGTTCGTTTTTCCTGTTCGCTTCCCCTGAAGGGGAAGTTTGGGAATTGGTAGAAGCCTAGTGCGAAAATTTTCCCATTTAAAATTCGCACATTTTGTATGCACGCGTTTCCTTTCTTTCCCTTTTTTTTTATTCGTTTTTTAATTGAATGATAAAGCTACGACCGCGACCATTGTGAATGAGGAGCATTAATTTAGATTAGCGAATGAAAAGTGAGGCAGCTCGTTGAATTGTTGATAGGGTTACATTTAGTATATACATTTATAACATTGCTAACACTTTAATGTGATTACAGCACAAAGGTATTAAGAATTTGCTACAATTTCTATTTAAGCGGATTTTAAATGTAAATTTAAATGGAAATATGTATAAATACTCGTATTGTATATATTAATGCGATATTTCTAAATAAATCTGATATTAAAACAAATTTGTCAGATATTCGGCTATTTTCATAATTAAATATTTTCATATATGTACTTCAGTCTCTCATTATATTTAACCATTAATTAGTATTGGGTTTCAATAAAGTATAAATAGTTCTCAATTAGCATTTAACATTTTGCTAGCTCATAAAACCGTTATTAGTTCTATTCAAGCCTCCCTTTCCCAACTTCACCCCTCGCGAAACTGAAAACATTATTTTATGACCTAATCGAATTTCGTGTGAATAATTCAACACTGTGGTCATAAATCGTTGATGGCGCAATAATATTTTTACAATGAAAGGTTGACGCACCTAAAATGCTATTCAAACTTCAGTCGCTCAACCCCAAATCGAAACACTAATATTATTCCATATGCCATAAACAATACACAATTTGTTTATGCGAGCCTGGTCTAGGCCTCTTTTGTCCCAAACTCAATGCAAAGAGCTGTGCAAAATTAAATCAAATAATACGAACATGAAATTTGCAAAATAAATACAAAGGCGAGCGAACAGATGGATGGACGACACAAAAATAATACGTTTTTCCAGAAATTAAGCTGAAATTTCAGTCGGACAACAACATTGAAATAATAACCAAAGGGGTAAATAAATATGAAACAATAAAATGAAATGATAAACCCTAAATAATTAACACTAACAGGCAGCATTATCGCATAGCTCGGAAGTTACTATGTAAAATATTTGAAAAGTAAAATAAGGCTATGGTAAAATATAGCGGATATAAATATTAATTAATTAGCAAGTTTGATTCATTTGATTGATCATAAGTTTCTATATTATCAGGTGTGCTACGGAAATCACAAGTGAAATCGAATTCAGAGAAAAACTTCTCAGTGCCACAGAACTTTGAGAGCTTTAATTTTTTTAGCATGTCCACCAACCTTTTCGAACTCGGCTGCTAGGGTTGGCCCCTTCTCATATTAAATTTCATAATAGGTTTTTATTTAATTATTTTTTTTTTTTAAATAGTAAAATTTATTTTATAATAATTGATTTAGTGTAGCTTGAAAGAATTTGAAAGTTATTATAAAAAAAAGCTACTCGAAAACTCTATATTCGAAAATTCGGACAAAAAATGTGACATTATTGTTATGGCATCGGACTCCAGTGGATTGAGCGATGATTTCGTTTCCCTCAAACATTTTCAGCTGAGTTGACTGCGTCACTGTGAATTGAAATTCACGTGGAAGAGATTTCCGTAGCACACATGTATAAGTTCTTATTTACAGGAAAATATTCAAATGAGCATATAGGGTAGCAAAAGGAAAAGATTTATCAAGATATATTTAGAAATTATCTATGTCAATTAATTAAATACTTCAACACATCTGAAGTCTTCTCTTTTTAAGCTAGTAAAACAAAATACCCCTCAAATTTAGAAATACTATGAAATTGTTCAGCTCTTTTGGGTTCTGTTAGCAGGTCTGAGTGTAAATGGGTGTAAATATGAGTGTGTGTATCGAGAGCACTTAATGCTGCAATGAGTTCAACAATAATTGCAAAATCAACAGCTATAATTATAATCGGTGTGGAGCATACAAAAACACAATGTAAACAATATTTAGCAGACACACACACTCACTCACACAACCAGACTAAAAAGAGCACATTATGCATTATTATTTTGCAAAAATATTTAATATCAAGTTGAGCATAATTTAAAGTGGAGGGTGGAGATTTATACTACCTCTGCCCTCTCTTCAAACCGACGAAGATACTGAACAAATTTTCTAAAGCTTAGCGTATCCTTTAGTTATGGTAAATTCCTTTCCGGTTGATGATTCATTTTAAACCAAAGTTTTCAATTCAATTGTTGAGCAAAATTATTCAGGCATGCCACAAAAAACACTAGTGAAAGTGATTTCAGAAAAAAGCAATTCCACTTCGAAAATTTCTCCGTGCCACAGAAATTCGTGTGATTTAGGTTTTTAAGCATGTTCATCAACCTTTTCGTACTAGGCTGCTAGGGTTGGCCCCTTCTCAGATTAAATTTCCCAAGGGTTTGTTTAGCAATTTTTGTAAGTTTATTATTGCTGAAAAGTAGGTTTTTATTTTATTTCTTCTTTAATTTATATTATTTAATTTATTTATTTAATAATTGATATTGTATAGCCTAAAAAAATTTAAAAGTTATTGGCGCGACAAACAATGAAAGTTACTTGACGACTCTAAATTCTAAAATTCGGACAAAAAATGTGACATTGTTCTCATGGCATCGGACGCCAGTGGATTGAGCGATGATTTCGTTTCACCAAAAATTGTGCAGGTGATTGAGACTGTGGCACGGAGAAATGAAATTGACGTGAAACTCAAGTGAAAGAGATTTATGTGGCATGCCTGTATATTACACTTTTAATAAATCGCCTGCTTAGTCAACAAATTAAGCTAAGCTGACAGCAAACAGCTGAAATGGAGCTGGAACAAAGCTGGCCAAGATTAGCTGGCTCTCTGACGGCTGAAGTCAAGTGTTAATGAAATGCATTTCATCAGCGACTGTTGAAAATTAGAAAGCATGTCGTCGGAATGTCCTATCCTGTCCTGGCCTTATTGTCACCCTGTCAAATCAGTACAACAACAATTATTTGCCGGGTGAACGATAGAGGCAGGAAGGCTTTTGAAATTACTTTTAGTGTTGCTGGAAAATGCACTCGAGATGGCCTATTGTCATTTTATTGACAAATGAATGAGCTGATTTGCCTGACAACATTTCCAGCACTTCCAACCGAGTCTGTAATTTTGTAAATTAACTTGTTGTTGCCTTAGCATTAGCTTCGACTTCTGCATTAAGTTGCATTTAAGCATTTCACACTCATTAAGTTTAGTTACATATTTTGGCTTCGGTCATTCAAGGCATTTCAAATTACACTTCTATGTATAGCAGAATCCCTAGCAGTTGGGATAGAGGTTAAAGTTTTCTAAAAATATTCAATGACTTCATCTGTTTTAAGTTTATTATACAGTTATAGTTTTTACTGATTAGTTTTACTGATTACTGATTATTCAAAATATAAGTAGTTGCTTTTTATGTTGATTTCAATATAAACATTATTTTCATAATAATTAAAAACCACTCCTTTAGTTGGCATAAATGCGCTTAGAAATCTTTTTAACGTTCAATCCATTAATTTATTTTTTAACTTAAATTCAGTTCTTTTCAATCAGCTCGCGTTTTTGGGCGTCTTTTAACTTTTAAGCCTTTCACTCACAGTCGTGGCACAAAACAGGCATAAAAACCACATAACAAATCATTAAGTGTTCGCTGCAATGCTCTGGGGAGACTCCGATAGACAGCAAACAGCTGTGCTTCGTGTGGTCTCCTCGAAGAGGCACAAGGCAGCGGAGGGATCTCTGTCACCCAGGTTCGCAATGGTGGCCAGTAAGATCGTAAAATCGGCGCTCGTTAGAGCCAAAGTTTGACGCATTTTATTGCTAGGCCAAGGCACGAGAAGCACACGAATCACGACCCATGAACCACAACCCACGAGCCACGACCCACTGATGTGGCTGTCTCCGGGCGCACGTAAAAGCAAATCAAGCAAATGGACAAAAATGTGAAGCCGGCCGCGACAGATGCGAGTTGAGTTCAGTTGATGCCACATGGGAGAAATGGCAGAAAGAGCGAGGGGGAGAGAGAGAGAGAGCTGCATGATTGCATTTTATGTTTGTGTTAATTTTTTATGTCTACTTTCCGAGTGCGAGCATCATAAATAAAGCAACAATCAATTTTCATACGCACCGTTGTACGACAAAGTACAAAGTTGCGCCGATTGTGGGCTAACGTAGGTCGTAAAAAAAATACCGAACGGAAATCGTATAATTTAACATAATATTATTGCACAGCTGGCTGTGGTGAGACCAACCTCGATATTCCTGGCCTCCTTCTGCCCGCTCCAGCACTTATTCTAGCCATCTCAACAACAACAAGAACAACAACAACGATAACAACAATGGCAGCTGCGTAGAGTCTGCCGTCAGCCCACTACTTAAACATCATAAAATATGAAAATTCATCTGCAATTCATCAATTATTTATTTATGGCAATGTTCTTATGCGTTTTACGCATGTGTTAATGAATAATTTTTTGTCATTTTTTGTGTGTATGTGCGTGTGTGTGTGTGTGTGTGTGTGTTCGTGTGTTAAGAGTGGATGCGAATTCGAATGCGTGAGTGTAATCAATTCGAATTCGGCTTTGCATTTTTATTGCACTTATGCGCATTGCCTGCAAAATAGCAAGTAAAAAAGAGTGCTGTTGAGAATGATAGATTATAACATACCCTGTACACTTTAAATATTATTTAGATGATTAACATCTTTTGGTCAAGTTTATGTTTGTTATATCATTATTTTTATTTTTCATAATTTTATAATTTTTATTTAATTTATTTATGTTCATATTAAACTTTATATTTATATATTATAATTATTATGTAGACTTTAAATATTATTTAAATTTTGTTTTCATCATATTTTGCTCAAGGTATTTTTTTTTTATCATTATTTTTATATTTCAAAATTTTATTACCTTTATTTAATTTATTTATATTCATATTCAACTCTATATATATTTATAACTATAACTACATATTATAACTATTATGTATGCTTTAAATATTATTTAGATTTTGTTTTTATCAACTTCTGGTCAAGTTTATGTTTGTTATGTCATTATTTTTATTTTTCAAAGTTTTATTATATTTTTTTTTTATATTCATATTCAACTTTATATATATTTATAACTATTACTGAGTACATATTATAACTATTATGTATACTTTAAAAATTATTTAGATTTTGTTTTTATTAACTTTTGGTCAAGTTTATGTTTGTCATATTATTATTTTTATTTTTCAAATTTTTATTATTATTTTTTTTTTATGTTCATATTTACCTTGAGTTTTCTATATGTCTCTATCTGTTAATTTACTTATATTCATATTCAACTTTATATACTTATATTTATAACTATTTTCTTTACCTTTAACTTAGTCTCTATATTTTAAAGTTATTATTTTTTTTTTTGCATACCCTTTTTAGTAAATTTATAGGAACAGCGTACAAAAAATCAACCCATCAATGTCGCACATTAATGACCATGAAATTCGTATTTTTCTGTTCTGTTTTCTTTTGTTGTGATGGAGCTGTTGCTACAGCTTTTGTTGAATCAGATCAGATCATGCGGTTGAATGTGGAGACAACAGCTGTGTCAGTGGCTAACCATTCCGCAAGGGTCCAAGTCCAGGCTCAGATACCAGTTACCAGTTACCAGTTGCCAGATACCAGATACCAGATTCAATGCCCAGGGAGTTGAACAACCAATCAGGCATTTTTCTGTCTACTCGCACAATTTGCAATTTAAATGGTGATTTCGTTAATGCGTTGAACAACTCAATCGGCATATGGACAGATTATTTAACTGAACAGAATAGTTGATACTCGTATCGGTGTGAATTTGTCCATTTGCAATTTAATGGTGAAGACGGAATTTAAATTTCATTTAAATTCAATAAATATAAATCAAATTCCCATTAAGAATGAATTGGAATGCAATTTGTTCGTGCCTTCATATGTACTCATATAGTTACCGGCTGATAAGCTGCTTGTGAGACACGGTTATAAATTGCGGTTACAGTCCTTTTTGTGTGAACTAAAGTGAACTGATTGTTGCCAGGCCTTTTCAATGTATAAGCCCGACAATTTCTGAGTTTTTCTATTGCTTTAGCTTGTTAAGGTTTTATGTTTTACATTTATTAGACTACTTTATCTGTGTTCACCGTATCAAGGCACGACTGTATCGTTAATAATAATTAGTTTGTCATTTAAATCGCATATTTAACGTGGTTTTGCAGAAAATGTTAAAAATGTTTGCGAAGTGTTTTTCATTAAAATAATCAATTAAAACCGCGATGCCCCCCGTCGTTAATCGTCGATTTAATCTCCTGCCTCATTGTTGTCTCCTTCTTTTGTTTTCTTGTTCTAAGATGAGTCGCGCAAATGGCTCACTTTCTAAAAAAAATAAAAAAAATGTGGAGAGACCCTTCTAATATTTATTTTTTTTTTTATTTGGAATTTGTCTAAGCAGATTTTCCACTACAGGGGAATCGAACCTCAGAATTTAAAGTTCGGAGTACGACAGGTCAGCAACTCTAACTATTGAGCTACGGGACCAATACTCTGAGTACTAGAAAAAATCTGAATTAAATTGCTTTTCACGTGGTGTTAATTTTTGTGTTTTGGTCTCGCTAAACAATCGCCGGGAAGATTCATCTTCCAAAAGACTCGTGCGCGCCTCGCAGAAGACTCTCTCACATTAAATTTTTTCGATTGACAGCTTTCTATCGCAAAACAATCGCTTGGAAGATTAATCTTCTAGTAATCTCCTGCGCGACTCGCAGAAGACTCTTTTCGGCGATGGACGATTGTACAATCGCCCAAATGTTTGCTGGGTTTATTCTCGTTGTTTTTATCTAAATATTTGAATTGTTAGTTGAATATGACGAGAAACAATCTAAATGACAATAGCTATATCAGAGTTTAAACCGAGTCTTTTTATGGAGATCTTGTCAGTTGGATTGTTCGTATTCATATAGGTTATATATAAACTGTACTCATATCATTTCACTCGTTTTCGTCAATTCACTCCCATCGCTTGGTCGATTTACACTCTAGTTGGTTTATTATTAAAAATATTTTACATTTTCTATCTTATCAAATATCACTCGATATCGTGTTCTCGTATTTGTAACTTCGAAAGATAATTAATTCTATTCTATGTTTTTAATTAAAATTATTTATAATTTATTCTAGTTAATCATTTTGAATTACCTTCACGAATTTAAATTTTTAATTTAATTGATATCGACTGCTTTTAGTCTATATTAAATAAATAAATAAATAAACTATACTAAACTAAACTAAACTAAACTAGCCAAGCTCGCTCTGTTCGTTTCATTCCCTTCATTCCCAATGAGCCATAAACCTGCCTCTCTAACTACTCTCTACTCTCTTACTTACTTGTTTTCTCATTAGCTGGTATACTATGCTCGTCTTCCTTTTTTAGAAATATAGATCGAGCCAGTCACTTACAAACTTCCCTTCCCTCCAGCCCCTCCCCCCCCAGGAACACATCACATTAACATACTTCAATTGGAGTACACAGAAGTTTTCAGAGCAAAACCCATCGGCACATCAAATGCGATTACCGAGCAAAGTCGGTTGTGGCACATTTGACAGCTTGCAACTTGCGCAACAAAATGCAGACAAAGTTGACTCTGGCAGCGGGAAAAAGTGCGAAATGTTGCGGCAAGTGAAGTAAAGTGATGCAGGTGGCATGTCCACATAACCAGGTTCAGGTCCAGGTTCAGCACGAGCCAAAACGAGCCGTCACGCAGCCAGCAAATAAGCAAAAGAAAATTCCATTTGAGACGCAGCCGGTTGCATGCCCCAGCCCGCAACTCTCAACCACCAACCCCCAATTGGCATGCATTACAGGGCGTGGCAGAACTTTTTTCGCCATCAGCGTCGAGTGCAAATTAAACCGAGCAGCGCTCGAGGTTAATTTCACATGCATTTCAGTGGCAATCAGTGCGTGCGGCACTTGCTGCTGGTGGCACTTAGTCCCAAACTACTTATACAGCACTCTGACAGTCGCCTGGTCGCCTGGTCACCCGCAAGTCTCCTTCCCTTTCATCTTGACGGCCTCTCTTCCTCTGTTACTTCTCTTGTCTCTTGTCTCTCTCTCTTTCGATTGGTGTCCTAATCCGAAACTCATTTCCTTCCCGTGCCAGCTTCACTCGGTGCGGCGGAAATGAAGCGCTGTCAAGGATTGTGCTTCAAGTACAGTCCGCACCGAAAGTTTCTTTGCATGTGGCCGGATAATTGCGTGTAACAGGTGTGAAAGACGGAATTTACAATGCGGCCCAGATACTGCCACTACCACTCGCACTCGCACTCGCACTCGCACTCGCACTTAGCCAAGTTTGTAGCAAATTAAGTTCAAGTAGTCGTCTTTTCATTCTTACTTACTTCATTAGCTTAATGATAATTATTGTGCACTCTCTTGGCGCCATAAATAAAGCAAAGCAACTGAATTTACATAGTATCTGTAAGTCTATTCCACCTTTAGTTTACCGCCAAGAAGTAGATAAAGAAGATGCTCGCTGCATTTGTCCTTCGCTTCGCATTTTAATTAACCAAAAACCGAGTTTTTGGTTTCTAGCTGAAGCTCAAAAGTTGCCCCATGTCCTGGCACTAGATTCTCATTAAGCAAAATGAAGAAAAACTGTGTTCGTTTTTTGGCACAGTCGCATTATCTGCCACACACACACACACACACACACATACACTGTCCAATTAAGTTATTAGCCCTTGACAAGGAGCAGGCATCAAATCTTCAATTGCTGGCTGAGTCTCAAAAAGCATATGTTAATTATATTTAGTGGGGTTGCTCAGTGGAGCTCGTCGGCCTTTCTAGCACTTGAAAGGGAATTTTTAAAAGGCAAGCGTCAACACGGCGTATGCGTTATTTGCCAAAAGGCGCCCGCTCGACTTTCAGCCATTAGATAAATATATATATGTATGTATGCGTTTGCCGCCTGAAGAAATCGCTAAAACACACGGCCTAATACTAATTGCATAATATAAAAAATTCTCATCCTGACGGTCCTGGGGCCAAGCAAGGGGGCAAACTTTTTAGTTGAATGTGCGTCATTGCCATGCAAATGGTTTAGAGCCAACTTCGACAAGGTCAGGCTGCAAACTAAAGAGAAATCATTCAATTGCAGCAGTTGGGGAGTTGCCAAAATGAACAACAGCAACATAAACCGTTAACAGTTGCAGCGCGGCAACGAGGCAATCAAAAAGTTGCTCCTTGTTGCACAAGGATCATCGGCAGCTCATACATTGTGCTGCCATCAGTTTTGACACTTTGGCTACTTTATAGCTAGACATTTGAAATCTGGCTATTAGCCAAAAATTAAAAAGTTGCTAATTTTTCGAATTTTTCCAGTAATATTAGATAAACAAAATTGTAAAAATAGCACACAAAAAAACAGAATTTTCTTTGTTCCAGAATATATATTTTCAGATTTCAGAAAAAGCAAAGGTTATTAAAATAGTTTATGACATTCACGAGTAATAATCAAATTTTAAGAACAACTCCGAATAAGAGCTTTATAAATTTGTAATTCATTTAAAAAAAGTAAACCAAAACATTATAGTTAAAGCGAAAAAAAGTGTTTTTTTTTTAAATCTAACTATTTTCTCGATTTATTTTTTTAGCTTTTTCTAGACACTTTTTTATTCAATTTGCTTTTTTATTTGAGCTCTTGAAAACCTGGCAACACTAGCTGCCTCACATGCACAACTCAACGTTTGTTAAATGATGAGCAGCAATGGGTGGGGGAGGGTGTCTATAAGGGGCGTGGCACATTTGCATGCAACGGCAACTGCAACGCGTTGCACACGCATTTGATGCAAATGAAACATAATGAAATTGTAAAAGTTACTTTGCCAAAGATAAAATTTACATTTCTCACGAAGACAATAGTCGACGGTGAGGGGAAGAAGCAGCGGAAGTTAGAGAGATAAGGAAAGGGAGGGAGAGGGAGAGATGGGATAGAGAAGGTGAGATAGCTGCGGCACAACTTTGACATTTTTATGTGGCGCATTTTGTGCGATTTGCTTAGGAATTGTGTTTAGCGTTGCGTATTTGACATTTAAACGTGTAACAAACATGCAAAACTAACAAAGGATGCCAAGACGAAGAAGAAGAAGAAGCAGAAGGGGCGTGGCACCACAGCTGCCATTTTGCATGTGGGTGTGATTGTAAATGCAAATGCACAGAGACAGTTGAAGTTGCACTCAAGCGAGTCGCTTGAAATGGCGAAGCGTGAGTTGTCAAATGAACTAATAAATTGTAAGGACACGAAAAAAGATCGATGTAATTGAAATAATATTTAATATACTAGAAAGAGAAGCAAATAAGAACAGTCGATCATTGATCAATTGATCACTTTTAATTTTTATTAAAATAATAATTAAATGCAAGTCAAACATCGTGAAAATCTCTAAACTAACTTTGACTTTAACAGATTCCAACAAAAACTTCTTGTTTTCCAATTGTTAAGAGCAAAAACTTACTAGTTTTAGTATATTTTTGTGTAGCAATTGAAATTGATCCGTATTTTACATAAGACTAATTTTAAATCACAATTTAAACTGAAATAAACAAATGGTTTAATTTAATAAAAATTGTAATTAAGAAACAGCAAATGCAGTCTGCAAAATTAAATAAATATTGAAAAATTGAGAAATTTAATAATGAAAACAGTCCGCAATCAAAGGAAATAGCCAACTAACGATTGAATGGGTTTCAAATAAATAAATGTGAGCGAAGTTGTTCAACAAATGAAGCAAATATGTTTGCTGGCAAACTGTTAATAAACACAGTGAAATCGTGAAATAAAATGATATTGCAGGATTCACGTCAATTTCCAGATATTTATAAATTGCAGCCATGAATGTATCAAGGACTTTCAGCCATGACGCACAATTTTTAACAGTCTGGGACATTGCATAATATCCGTTTCGACATTGCGTTGCACTTTATTTCACATTTTGGGGCATAAATAAAATTCAACTGAAATGAAGTCGCCACCAAAGCCAACAAACAGGCGAAGCAAAAGAAAAAACAAAAACAACAAAAGAAGCAAAATGATAAAACGAAGGAAATATATAGCCACATATACATGTAGATGTATTTTAAGCATAATTTTAAGAGTTGCAGAAATTTATTGTCGCATGCAATTAGGCGAACTCGTAAATCCTGAGACTGAGACGTTGCCCAGAACAAAAGAAAGGAAAATAAATAAAATTAAGGCAAAAGGCAAAGCAAATGCGAAGCAAAGGGAACAAAACTATAATTCATAATCTCGTATACTGTTGTGGACGTGGCAATGATTTCAATGGCTAACTAGAACAAAGATCAGCCAGCAATAAACATGGAATAAATAGCCCAATACACTCTCACACACACACGCACACACACACACACACACAGGCATAGGTATTAACATTTATGGCAACGCTGGCGTCCATTTCAAGCGAAACATGTTTAAAAATCTTAAAATATATTACTTTATAGCCATTGAAAGCGGGTGTGTGAGCATGTGTGTGTGTGTGTGATTTGTATGTGTGTGTGTGTGTGTACCATAACTATATAGAAATGGTTCGCGCATTGTGCAACACTTAAGAATTCAATTTAAGCGCTAAGCTAACACACACACAGACATAGAGCTGCTGCTCTGAGTGTATGTGTAATTGTATATGTGTTTTGTGTGGCTAGTTTACCTTTTGAACAATCACAACAACAACTACTACAGGAAGAAGAAGAAGCACAACAACAACAGCAACAACAATAACAGCAAGAGTGGCATGCATTAACAGTACATGTTTGTGCCATAAAGAAAACGCTTTCACTCCATATGTGTGTGTGAATCCATGTGTCTAAGTGTGTGTGTGCTCCGTAACAAAACGCCCATTGGTTGCACAATAAAAATCTTTAAAATACTATACAGAGCAATATGTACAAAGAAAATGGGGCAACATCTCGAATTGTGTTCGGTTTGCTTGAATCTTAAATATCCTTTGCTTCAAAAGATTTCAGCAAATGCTAAAATGACCAAATTTTATAGACTTTTTTTCCAATTTGTTTAAATTGTTATTCAAACAATATAGATACGAAGCTCCAATTTTTTTGTTTTTAAATGTATACACTTAAATGTTAAATCTATTGTTAATTTATTGAATACATAAATAGTTATTTTAAATAATAGAATTTAAAAAATGTATTTAAGAAAACATTTTTTTCCCTATTTGATTCATAAGCTATTTTTTCAAATTTTCAAACTAATATTGTTAAGTCAATTTATTCAAGTTGAGGCCAAATAATGAGCAAAAATACATTTCGCATGTAAATCGGTTTAGTTTTTACAAAATTATGGGAGTTTTCTAATTTCGTACTTTTTGATCATAAGCCATGAAGTTTTAAAGTTATTTGACGTGTAGCTAGATGGTCATAATAAGATTTAATTGATTTACTTAAAATATATTTAACAAAGAATAATATCCCATTACATTTAAGTAAATCAGTTGTTAAATTTTTGATTGATTTTATTAAAGCTTTTCAACATTGGCGGTACTTTTATCTGTGATCGTAGATTAATTTTAGAATAAACTCTTTTATTATCATTTTAAAAAACACATTCATGCTTATAAGAGATGTCATAATTTAAAGATTTTATTTTACAGCTTTCACTTATCAAATTTGAAGTCTTTTATACAACAAATAAAGCCAACTAATGCTGTAGTGCAGCCAACTACAATTCCGAGCATTTGTTGTGCATAAATAGCCAGCTTATTTACAGTTAACCCCGTCAGCGTGTGTGTGCGTGTGTGTGTGTGAGTGTGTGAGTGAACGTGAATGCGTATTTGTGTGTACGTGTCTTATAATAGCTGCCCAATACGACTTAAAGTTAGCCAAGTTTAGTGCTTTAAATCGAGCCAACTGCAACTGCACGAATGTTAATTAACATGGCAAACGCGGCGTATACGCAATGTGCTCATAAACAGCAACGAACAGGCCCAATTGAGCCGTCTATTTCGGCCTAAGGGGGGGAAACTAATGGCGTCGAGGCTGTCAATATAGACGCCAGCGCCATCGGGCTGCCAACTGCCGTTGCAATCGTCGCTACACATTTATGACAGCCGCCTCGGCCTCTGTCGCCTTTTCACATCTTTTTTTGCCATTATTTTTTTTTGCCATTAACCAAATGCGACGCTGATGAGAGCAGAGCACAAAAAGGACACTGGGAAAACGCACTTAGCGGCCAGGCTGGCAGGCAGTGCAATAGTGCAAAGGGGATTAGGAAAGGGGCTGGGGGAGCAGAGGGAAGCCTGGTTTTGTGGAGCAGACCAATGAATGTCCTCGCAGCAATTGAAGTTGACTTTTGAAGTAGTAGCATCGTCCTGGGCTATCAACGCCATCATTGCCATCATCATCAACGGCAGGATGCTGACGACTCCTTGTTGCTTTGCCGAGTTGCTGTTGTTGTTGCTGTTGCTGCGGTGTTTTTATTATTGTTATAGACCCATAACTGTCAGCGCAATAAATTTTCCATTTTACTCGAGCACCACTTTCATTACAAATGCAACGTTGGCCTTTGCTGAAGGAGCTGCCTCTGCCCCCCCACTCTGCCCCTGATCCTGATCCTGCTCCCGTCACTGCCTTTGCTGTTGTCAAGGGCTTGTCGAGAGCTGGCAAATCAGTTGTTAGCCAAGGCCAAAAGCATAATTAAAATGCGTCAAATTCGCGAGACAAACGCAGCGATGTCATGCATGCAAATGATCAAATATTTGTTGCTATCATCGTTGTTGTTGTGTTGTTGTGCCATTTGCCTGGCGGTCATTTTAATTTAATTGCGGAAGTCAGCAGAGGCAGCGGCAGCAGCAGCGGCAGGATAACCTAAAGGTGCCGCATGTGGCATTATGACGAGGGTCAAGCCGGAAATGCTTGCAGCATCGTTGCTTTTGTGTGCTTAATTGCGGCAACTGCTGCAGATTCTCTTGTTTGACCAGTTGTTGTTGTTGTTATTATTATTGTTGTTGTTGCTGTTTTACCGTTACGCAGTCGAGCGTACAAAAACATGACGCTTTTAGTTTTGGGTGTGTATGTCCTTTTTGTTAGCACTCGCAATGGCGCCGCCTGCAGCATTTGAAACAGGAACAGAAACATGTTGTCCAGCCAGGTGCATGTGTGTACGAGTGAGAGTGTGAGTGTGAGTGTGAGTGTGAGTGTGTGTGTGTGTGTGCGTGTGTTTGGTTAAATGTTTTTTGGACTGGCTCGCACACATCTTAAATGCCATTGTTCATAAGACATGCACGCATTTTGAATGGTCGAATGCATTTCCGGCACGCCTGCAGCCACGCCCCTAAACAGCACACGCACTCATACACACACCTGCCCGCAACAGCAGCTCTAAGTACACACACACACATGAGCAATTGTCGTACATGTAGAAAATGGCATCATTTGGCTGCAGGCGCATTAATTAATGTTTTGAGCCACAGCAGCAGAAACAACAACAACATCATACTTAATGCATGTGGCGCCCGTGGTGTGTATAACAAATTCATAGGTCTCTCCATGTGTGTGTGTGTGTGTGTGTGTGTGTGTACACATGCATGCATAAAGCATTATGTTGTATTAGAGAAAACATAATATCAACTTCTTGAGGAATAACTCAGTTGGTAGGAGTAGAAGTTGCTTGCAATTTAATCCAAATTTTAACTAAACTATTTCGTTTCAATTCTTTAACAAGCGTCAGAGATTACGGTAATAACAATTAAATGATTAATTAATTAATTAATTAATGGTGCGTATTTAATTGTGTTCAAATTAATAAGAAGAGCATACGCGTTAACTTAATTCGTCTAATAAAATATGCACAATATATTTTAACGGTTTTTTATCTTCGATGTAAACATGAGTAATAATAAACAAGTAGGAAAGGCTATAGTCGAGCTCCCGACTATATGTATCCTATACATACATTACTTATTTAAATAAATTAAATATATTTTTTATTGCATGTTTTTAAGCACTTACAAAAAAATTAAAAACTTTTATCAGCCTTGCAATTTACCACCTTGCAATTTGTCCGATCTTGTTACGATTTAATAGGATGATAGGTAATAATAGTAGTTAACGTTAACTAGTAAAAAAATCCTACTACAGTCGAACTTCCCTAACTCGAATCACCATTATCCAAAGAAAAGGTTCGAGTAATGGAGACATTTGACTTTAGAGTTATTTTTCTTAAGTTTGTTAATTTAACTGCCACTTATTTAGCTCGTGTTAGAGAGAAATTCGAGTTATAGAAGTTCGAGCTATGGAATTTCAACTGCATCTTGAAAACTGTGCGAGTGGTGGCTATTAGCGATTTACAAACGAGAAAAGGGGCGTGGCAAAAATTTGAAACAAACTTGATCTGCGTGGGGTTTATAGAAGTCTGTGTGCCAAATTTGACTGCTCTAGCTCTTATAGTCTCTGAGATCTTACACAGACGAACGGACAGACGGATATGGCTATATCGACCCTGCTGTTGATGCTGATCAAGAATATATATACTTTATGGGGTCGGTTCCTTCTCCTTGTTACATACATTGCAACGAATACAATATACACTTTTACTTATTTTTTAAGTAACTCGTATAAAAATTAAATAACACATAACCAAATTTTTAACTTATAATTTGTTGCTCAATTCAAATTTTATTTCGTATATATTCAACTTCGACGTAAAATTTTAATCATAAGTAATTATGTTACGTGGCTTAAATTTTAATTTTCCATTTAAAATTATGTTTTGTAATATTATTTAAAATTTCAAGTAATTATTTATTAACTGCTTTCAGTTGACGCCCTGTAATGAAGCTTTAAAAAAATGCTTGTTGATTTCAAAAACATAAACATGCTCATGCACATCTAAGGTAAAGTAACTCAACAGATACAGACATGTAAACTTATAAATCAATAACTCAAACTGTCGCTATCTTCTCAAATCGTGTTTCGAAATGTGTCGCAAGCTAAATGAATAAATTCGTGACACGAAACGTGGCCATCTCCAAAGCAGAGCCACAGGTGGGACACTAGATAGTCTCGCAAAGTAAATGCCATATGAAAACTTTATATACCATATATCGAGCAATCCTTGCCTTGTCAGATGATGACAATAAGAAAGCGCTGTCTCACGCTGCCCAGGTTGTGGGCTGAGTGGGTAGATGGGGTCCAAATGGCTGCTCTACAACGATGGGTGAGTTCAGTTGCAAGCAGTAAGCAACACTAGTCGAATGGACACAACGCACACAATATTTCTTCATCAACAGCTTAAGGCGGCGGGCAGGCAATAAATTTTGCGCTGTTAATTTGTCACATGATTTTAGTTGGCCAATTACAACTATCAGACAACAACAGCAGCAGAAACGACAACAATGGCAGCAACTTGACAGGACTTGGATACACACATACACACACACACACACACACACACACACAAACAAGGAGAATGACCACAAACGATGGCAGCTAAGCTGACCGAGGAGACCAAAGTGTAGAAAAATGCGAACGAGGCAAAAGCAAAAGCAAAAGCAGAAAATGGATGGATAGATAGATAGATAGAGCGAGTGTGTGCGTGTCTTGGTATTTATCTAATTGTCACACACAGATACACACACACACACACTCATACACAAGCACTTGGTAAATGTTATAACGCAATTCTTGCATTTCTCGACTGCCAGATAAATGTGAGAGCACAAAAATGTGGAAATAATGCGACATTTGTATAAGTCTAATTGCAAGTGCGTGAATTCGCTAGTGTGTGTGTGTGTGTGTGTGTGAGCCATTGATCCTGGCCCAGTCTGACGTTTTAATAAATCCCTAGACTGCCACTTGAGAGAGAAAGAGACAGAGAGAGAGGCAGACAGCCATAAACAAACCCTGACGCACTTCCGTTTCCTGTTTTCTTGTTGTTGACCATTTGTTGTAGGCCATCTTTGTTGTTCTACCTATTGTTGTTGTTGTGTTGCTGAGTTTGGCTGTGTTAGGTTATCAAAAGGACTTGCGTTAATGTCCTTAACTTAGGAAATCATCTCATTAATTTCAAACTCTCTCCTGCTCTCTGTCAATTTGTCAAACTGACCAGTTAAGTATGTGCGCTCGAATGTTTTTCAACATTTAATATAATGGCCGAGTAAGCCACATTTCGGGCAACTCTCCCCTCGCTGATTAGCTTCCATCGCTTGTAGCACCTTTAACTAATTGGAATGTAACTGTTACATTCATAGAGATCTCCACAGGAGACCGGATGACAAAAGCTTCAACACTGTGAATCGAGTTTAATATCGAAATGTAATTACTGAGCTGTCGAAAAACAGTCGAACTTCCCTAAATCGAATCACCATTGTCCAAAGAAAAAGTACGAATTATAAAGTCTTCGACTTATGGAATTCGTTACTATAAGTTTATTGCCACTCGATTTACTTCGAGTTAGAGAAAATTTGAGCTATAGAGGTTCGAGCTTTTGGAAATTCGACTGTTTCTCCAAATAATTCCAGGGACCGACAAAATTGCAAATTAACAATTATTTTAAAATTTTTATTTTAAAGTAACGAAGTAACAGTTATTCTTAATTTTTATTTAAAAAGTCAAAAATAATCGTTAAAATTAATTTTTTCAATAAAAATAAAAAAATTAGGAGTTATTTCTGATTTTTATTTTAAAAGTTACAAATTAGAGTTATTTAAAAATCAAAAAATAAAAGTTAAGTTAAAAATAAGAATTAAATTTTATTTATATCTTAAAAATTGAAAATAGAAGTTGTTGGCTGATATTAATAGTCCCGACTGAAATAGGAATTTTTATGTTTACCATTTTACTGTACCATAATTCATTCACATTGATTTTTTTAGTTGAAATTAGCATTCATAACTTTTATTTGCAGTCCCTGAAAAATACCAAAAAAAAAAAACAAAAAAATTTTAAAGAAAACATAATAACACAAGTAAATTTTGTCATTCAATAGCTCAGTACCTCGAACTTAAAATTTTTATAACTTTGCCAAGCCAATGTGATTTTCAAGCTATTTTGATCATAAGTTTGATTCATTCTGTATTCAAACTTTATAAATACCTTTCAAAAAATACCTTTATAACAGAATGCAATTTTTGTGTTTCTTTTAATTTAAAAATGGTTCCCAATTGTTTTCTTTCCCATTGTTTTTAAACCAATAAGTTCTTTAATTTGTTTATTCTATATATTCAATTCTGTTCTTTATAAAAAAGCTTTAAATCAACAGCTATTTATGATTTGCCTTACACCTTTCTGTGCATTAATAATGACCATACATAGTAATCGACACAGCCTGGCAAAATAAAACAAGTAACTAATTAAATAACCACACTAACTATTTATGTCAGCTTGTCTAACAATATATTCCAGCCTTATAGTATATTCAGCAGGTAATTAATATTTGTCTAAGGAGATACACTCAAACAGTCATTTATTATTTTGGGCCAGCTCAGATAGATTGCATTTGGGCCAAATAGCTGTCAAAGCAATGGGATGGAATGAAACTACCAATATTATTGGCTGTATTTGGTTATTTACCGAGGCAAATTCAATGTACAAAGCCACAAGAACTGAAACCCCTAAAACATAATTAGTTTTTAGACAAACACACCTATAATACATACACACCATAAATAAAGCACACACACAAGAGAAAGACTTTTAGGGGCATTTGAAACAATTTTATGAAATATTTAATTTAATTATTTGAAATATCGTAGATGCAGCTCAAAAATGCATTGCATCCAATGAGCACAAAGTTCCTCCTCCTCCTCCTCTTCTGTACTATTATTTTGTGGCACAGAATTTTGCACACTCGAAACCCCATCACAGCCGCTTTCCACTTTCCACTTTCCACTCACCCCCTGCAGCTTTGACCAAACTAATTATGCAATGCGGCAAAGCGAAAATATTCGTATTAAAATGTGAAGCGCTCAAAAACATACATATAGTATATACATATATATATTTATGGTACGTGCCAATAACTGCGTTAAGCCGAAGTGCAATGTTATTTTTATTTTTTCCTATTTTTTTCTATCGAGGGAGTGAGAGAGAGCAAGAGAGAGAGAGAAAACAGGCTTATGTGAACTTTTTCGGAAATATGAATATTACTTTAGAAAGAAAAAATAAACAAGTCATTTAGATTAACATTTATGAATCATTTAAGATACAAAAACTTTTTAGTAATTTGACGCAAAACTGGCTTAATTTTAGTTTAATATTTGTGTCCGATTTTTAAAAGATTTTCTTGAAAGTCGAGGCTACAAAAAAAAACAATTAAAAAATCTTGGAGAAAGTTAAGTGCGTGGTTTAGTTTCAGTTTTACAATATTACAAGGTTCAACAAATGTCTATACAATAAAACTCTTATATTCTCAATTGTTTTAGAATAACTTTTGACGTCCATAAGGCTAATTTTTGGCTTTTGCATAATCTTACTTAAAATAATGATTTTCTAAATATTTTTTTACTCCGTTCAAATAAAGCTTTAATTAAATTTTTTGAAAACTGCAAAACATCCATTTTTTGTGGAAAATGTGGCTATTTTGCCGTTTTAAAAAATTATAAAAAATACTAGCGAAGAGATTTTAGAAAAATTTTTTTTTGCAGTCACTATTAGAGTTGTTTAAAGAAACTTTTTGCATTTTTTGTATGAGGCCGAGGAAAAAAGTCAAAAAAGTAGACTTTTACAGGAATTAAAAATTTTCAACGGGTACGAAAACGGATTTAAATTCCTTTTTATTGATACAAAACTTAACATTAAGTAAGTTCAAATGTTAACATTAAGTAAGTTCAAATGATGAGTACATTTTACTTTAAGTGTTGTGTAAATACTTCTGACTAGGGATGTATCAAAATTTTGAATTTGTAATTTCTGATTATATTGACTAAATAATTCAAGGTATTTAATACATGAAGAATTTCGCCAATGTCTTACCATTTAAGCTGACTGCGCCCCATTGTCCTGGCAACAGGAAGTGCAAACGTATGTACATATTAGCATGCGCATGCATGTGCTTAAGCTGCACAGCTCGACAAATTGATCCCTTTGGGCTAACGACAAACAGGCAGGCGCATTTACCTGTAAGCCTGATTATGAACCCGATGTGCCAGTAAATTGCACCGTTGTGTCATATTCATATCCATCATTGGCAGCTCCTTGCCCCGCCCCCAATGAATCAGCAAAGGCGGAAGGAAGCATATGCGTGCGCTAAGTGCGGCCAAAGTTCGATGGCAAGTCAAAGGTTAAACGCCCATTAAATTTTAGTTACGCCCTCATCCGCACCCACCTCCCCCACCGAACTCACATGGTGATGCAGCCGAGAACGAAAACGAAAACGAGAACTACTAAACGGAGGCCATGCGATTAGAGTTGCCCCCAATCCAATCCGATGCCGGGTCTGCGGTCACGCCAGCCAAAAGTCGCGCTCAGCCATCGTGTTCCCCATCGAGCCATAAATATTGGTAACACAATCTAAACACTGAGCCCAAGTGGTCGGGCCAAAGAAGTGTGAAAAGTCACACAATGAGGCAGCACACACACACACACACATACATATGTACATATATACTTGTGTATGTGTGTGTGTGTATGTGTGTGTTATAGAACCAAGTCTCCACCCAATCGAGTGGCAAACGTCGCTTTTAAATCGCTACGAAATTGGTTTTCAATTTTTAAACGCCTCACGCCTGGACTCCTTTTGTGTCCTGTGTGCTGTGTCCTGGCATCTGTATGTACGTAGGTGTTATGGCCTCCTATGCCTGAGACTTGCGTGCCTTTGAGCAGCCGTCCCCCCTCCCTTCACCAGCCCCTGCCCCTTGTTAACGCCCCCTGCAAAGCCGCCGTGTCGATAGTGTGTGCGTGTTTTGTCGCTCTTATGTTTTATACATGATTTTTCCACACGTCGACTTTTTGTTTCTGCTCGGATTTGTGAAGTAGTTTGACCCCCGCTTGTTCCCAGGGCTGTCCCCAGGGGTTGTCGCCTGGCCGGGCTCTGCTGCCAGGCCATAATTCAAGTAAGGCGTTAATCTCTGACACCCAACGCTGCATATGCCATGCGGCTGTAGCTTCAACAGGATGAGGCAGGATCTGCAATGTATATATGTACATATATACTGTAGAATGTGTGTGTTTGCTCCTTGGTGTGCACTTTGCCAGCTTGACAAATGGAGCATAACTTCAAACGGGGTTAATTACTCAAAAGGTCTATTTATGTGTCGCGTTTATTAAGTTTAGTTTCAGTTTTATGTTTATGTCGTTGTTTACGCATTCGTTTTTAGAAATCCTCTCCTTCGTTGCGTGTACATTGCTCGGTCTATGCAACATGTTGCAGCAACATTGTGTTGCTAGCAACACTGGCGGCCTCTGTCGGCAAAGCTAGGAACTTTGCGATATGGTTCGCCCGCTTGTTTAAAATGAGAAAAGTAAAAAGTCCCAGACTTCTTGAGTTTTTTCAAGTTTTTTTTATTCATTTTTTTGTTTTAGTTTTTTCTACTCAATTATTTTTAACATTTTTTTTTTAATTTTAAAAAAATTTTTTTATACTTTTTTTGTTACGTTAGTTTATAAATTTTTTTGTTTTGTGTTTGCTTTATACGTTATAATTAATTATTCATATAATAATAGTAGTAAATATTAATCTTTATGGTTTAAACTATCACGTTTTTCACAATTATTTTTTTTTTCGTTTTTTCTGTATTTTGTTTTGTTTTGCTTTATTTCTTGCATTTCCATTTAAGTAGCTTACAAAATTAATTATTAGGTTTTTTCTTTTTCTTATTAGCTTCGGCATTTCCTTTTCTTGCATCATTTCGTAGTTGATTTCTTGTTGTTGTATATAAAGGTATCATAGATTAATTTTAATATGTATATTATATAAAAATTTAAAACTTAAATGGGACACACACTAACAAATTGTGGTATGCGTGAGTGTGTGTACGTGTGTGTGTGTGTGTTTATTTTATTATAATTATCTGATGAAAATTAAACAAAACTCAACATATTTTGCGCACTTCAATGTGTGATAATTAAAAACAATTTGACCGCAAATAATTATTATACAATTTAAGTTATGCAACAACCATATTCTGCCATTAGAAAAGTGGTCAATAATTGTTAATGTTGGATATTCAATTGGTAAGCTCTCTGGGAAAATGTTGCATTGTATTGCTGTGTGTGTGTGTGTGTGTGTGTGTAGTATACGTGGTTGCGTGTTGTGTATAATTAGGAAAGTTGGGCGACAATTTAAAAGCAGAAAAAATATTTACAAATAACTAATGTTAATAAAAAAATAATAATTATACAGTATGTTGTAATGACATTTTTTGCACTTTTTTTCTTTTTTGGTTGCTAATTTATCAGATGAGCGAAGCAACATCGAACTGATAACAAATGGATTTCAAATTCAATTTCGGTTTGGATATTGTAGTTCATCTAGTACGACATTGGCATCTATGCAATCTATGCAGCTCATCGTGATCAACAGTTTTCCAAACTGATCAAAACTTCATCATGGATTTGTCGCTTATGTTTTCTCAAAAGTCGTAGTCATATGTATATCGTATATAGGTAATTATCAGTAGTAAGCTTACGTTTGATTTCTCACATATCTTTAAAACTAATTCTATTAGCTATGCAAAACACATTTCGTTTATTGAATATATTTATATTTATATATAAATTTGTTTTTCTTTCGCATTGACTTGCCTTTTTTGAAAGTTTTAAACTTTTTTTGGACTTGACATTTGTTTTTCAAATTATTTTTAAGTTTTTTTTTCAGAATTTTTCTTGTATTTCAAATAAATGTAACAAGTGCAATAACTTAAATGTTAAAAAAAAGGGTTTCAATTTGGACATGAACTTGTTAAATGCTGCTGAAACGGTTAGCCAATTAAACTGGGCTGACGGGTTGTGGGCTGGCCAGAGGGGAGGCAGTGCAATGCTAAGGGAAGGGGAAGTGCAGACCCCATATATTTGTTTATGGGTTCTCTTCACTCATAGCAATTGTTTCAATATTGAGTTTGCATTTCGATTACTGTTAAATGCTTAAAAATAACTAAAATTCGCTGGCAGTTGGCGCCCCGCATGCCTCGATATAGGTTTAAGGATTAACAAACGCCTGCCTCTTAAATATAACATTACATTTGCGCCAATGCCACGCAAGGCATATATATATATATATATATAATTATGTGGATATATATGTATGTATATAAACATATATATTCATGGGGGTGCTATTTATATATGTCTATATATGTGTAGATTGAATGTACTTTTGCGCTTGCATTTAATGTACAAAATTGATTTGCATTAAGATCATTTGGTTTCTGTATATTAATTTCGTTTACTTTGTCGTTTGGTTGTAATTATAATAGGGTTATTTATCGTTATCGTTATTGTTATCGTTATCGTTATCTTTATGTTTATATATGTATTTGTATAGTACAACAGTTCATGGCATTACGTTCAATTATTGACGCTGCTTTAGTAGGAAATTTGCTTGTTGTTTTTTTTTTTTGTTGTGTAGAAAATATATAATATATATTCGGATAATTAAAAATAATAATATTAATATAATATTTGAAAGAATCTGAAGAGAATTAATTTAGTTCATAGCTGATTGGCACTGGGTACAGACCCACACTCTGCCTCTATTTACGTGTCGTGTTGTGTTGCATGCTATGTATGGGGGTGTGTGCTAACAACATTGAGCATTTCATTCGAAATTGTTTCAATTAGATTTGAAGAGAATGGAAAAATGTATAAGAAAAAAAAAATATATAATCAACGGAAACAATTAATCATAACTACTAAACCAACGCTAAGGGCGAATTGCAATAAACAAAATTTCAAATTTAACTTAATTAGGCTAAACGCTAACGGATGTCCCCACATTTCGCTTGACTCGAATACTACTAAAGAATCATATATGAATAATAAACAAAAGAGAGAAGAGCTTAATGGACACGAACTCCAAGCTCTATGCTAATCGTAAGTCATATGTAAACTAAAACCCATCTTCTGGTTGCGTTCACAAATTACTTCTGCGACGATGACGAGGATGATGACGCTGCCGCTGCTGCAGTTGCTGTTGCTGCAGCTGCTGACGTTGAAGCGACAGCTGCTGTTGCTGCTGCTGCTGTCGAATTGGTGGCACGTGCTGCACTCAATTGTGCCCCAACCTGAGCTGGTGCCTGTGGTTTGCCCTTGTGCTGATGCTGATGTTGCTGCTGATGCTGACGCTTGTGTGGCGCCAAGCCAGAGTTACTGCCACCGCGACGCAACTCATGCTGTGATCCCTGCTGATAGTTGCGATTAGCCACCTGCGGCTTGTTGCCCAAGGAACCGCTGCGAATGCGAACAGTGCTGCTGCCAAAGGAGCCAGTGCGTCTGCGATTCTGTTGCTGGCCATAACCGCCGTATTGATGCTGATGATGTTGTTGCTGCTGCTGTTGTTGTTGCTGTTGTTGCTGCTGTTGGAGTAGACGACCCACATAGTCACTGCGATTGGTGATTGTCGTGTTGAGACGACGTCCACCAGAGGTGATCACTGCGGTGCCATCGCTCTCGGATACACTGCGATGTCTGTTGAGCACACGACCGGGATTAAGGCTGCCAACACCCTGTAGCATCTCATTGATCTCTGGCTCCACAACTCGGAAATCTTCAATGGTCTTGAAGCTCTTCAGATATTCAGCCAGCTTTGGCTGCACCTCCAATTTCTCACCGTTCCTGTAGTACTTGAGGAAGGCCCAGAACTTCTCGAGGCCATACAATTGACCTAGTGAGAGAAAGTGAGAGAAAAGGATTAGGTAAATGTGCCTGGAATACATGGATATACGGGGTGTGTTCGACAAATCTCTAGAGATTAAGGAAACATCTCAGATTTAATATTTCGGATCTATTCTTGATTTCACAACAATTATTAATTATTAGAATATTGATACTTTTTAGATCAATTGAAAAATATGTAAATGATACATAACTTATTTAACTTATTACATTTAGTTCTTTTTTTTCGTTAGAGATGTGTAGAGCAATCCCATTTTATAGATATTTCTTACCTGTTTCATAGTCGTTAATGGTCTCATCCTGGAAGTCCTGATACACATTTGGTCGGAACTTTTTCTCCAGGCCGTAAGAGAAGAATCGGAAGAGGCACTCGAGACCATAGCGGAAGCCATTGCCCGCATCGTCCAAGGCGAGCGTGCGGAATTCATTGTACATGCTCTTGTTGAAGTTCTCGCGCAGGAAGAAGGACCAGAATCGATACAGGGTGTTCATCTCCTGCGACTGTCCATAGCCCAGGCGACGGCGCTCCTTCAAGCAACGCGAATGATACTTGTGATAGGCCTGCTGTGTAAAGTTGTTCTCCTTGAGCAGCGAATGCGATGGATGCTGGAAGACGGGCAACGATTGCGGCACCGACGAACCAAACGAACCATATGACGATGTTGTGGGCGACGTGCCAGCCGATGAGCCCATCGATGTGGTGCGTGGCCGATGCTCCACCGTATCCAGCAGCCAACCCACATGAGCCTCCACTGGCGGATTGGCAGTGTGACGCAATTTACGCTTTCTTGGCGTACGCGGATCAATTGAATGGGAATTGGGTGCAGCATAGAAGCGTGCACGACGCGACTTCAATGTCGAATTCAATGTGGTGTTCAAAGTGGTGTCAGCACCCACAAGAGTATCATCAGCATCCTGCTCCGGATCATCCACATAACTTGGCGGCGGTGGTGGAGGTTGTTGTTGGAGTTGTTGTCCTGCTCCTGTTGTTTTGCCAGCAAGTTTCTCAAAATCAGCCTGCGAGATGACATTGACGGTGCGATAGTCAGTCACCACATTTGTGGTGGTCCACAAGTCCTCCTCGTAGTTGACCAGCCCATCGTTGATGATGTTCTCCAGATCCTGAGTAATCTTGGTGCGTGAGGTATAGTCAGCGGTGCGATCGTAGCCATCATGTTTGGGTGGACGTCCCACCTGGGCGACAATGAGCAGCTTGTTGATGTCACGATCGGCAAATTCATAATCGGATTCATCGTCGTCGGAGAAGTTTTCGGTAAAGTTATTGACGCGTCCAGTGGCGGGAATGGGGTCCATTAGCTCCTCATCAAATTGAAAGTCTAGTTCTTCCTTTTCGGCATGGCACTGAGCGGATGACGAAGCAGCAGCTGTTTTGGAGGAGGATTGGGAGTTGGTCGTGTAAGCAGCGTTGCCAGATGAATTTAATTTCTTATTATTGTTGTTGTTTGTGGCAGTTGTTGGTTTTGTGGAAGTGATGACAGAGGCATTGGTGGTGACTGTGGCGGCTATGGCAGATGAGGCGTTGGATGCGGATGCGGACGAGGACGTGGACGTGGACGAGGTGGACGTTGTGGTGGACATGCACGTGGACGTGGTGACGGTGTGATTGTTGTTGTTGTTGTGGTTGTTTTTCTGATTGGGCTTAACATTTTTAACATTGTTGTTGTTGTTGCTGATATTATTATTATTGTTATTATTTTTGTTGAGCGTTTGTGAAAGCGTTTGCTGTTGTTGTTGTTGTTGTTGTGTTGCAGTGGACATGTTGTTGCTGATTGATTTAGTAGCGTTTTCTTTTAAAGCGTTTGTTTGTTTGGAGCGTCTCTTTACCTCTTTCCACATGCCCTCTGGCTCCGCCACCAAAGCAGCTGCTACCCCCTCACCATCACCATGACCAGCAGCAGCAGCACCAGCTGTTGCTGCCGCCCTTGCCGCACCTCGTTTCTCTGGCGTCGAGCTGTTCTTCGGCTTGACACTCTCGGCCAGACCGCTCAGATGATCAGCGAGCTCTGCGGCGGCACCAGCGCCACCTTTTTGCCCGCCAACCACGCCCTCCACACGCATCGCATTCACCGGATTAATGCCCAGCAGCATCTTGGGCACTTGATTCTGGGAATTCCTTGGCACTGGCGGCGGCGGTATGCTGCTCAATGGCTTTGTGGCCATTGCAGCCGTGAGTATAGCTGGTGGTGGCGATGCTGCCAAAGATGCCTCCGATACCACGGCCTCAGTTTTCAATTCAGTCTGCTTTTCTGGCTTCTGGTCTTGTGCCTCTGCCTGTTTCTGTTTCTCTTCCTGCTGCTGTTGTTTTTGTTGCTGTTGTTGTTCCAGTAGCGACTCTGGAGTGAGGGGCTGTCCCTTGGCGTCGAGGACATCGCTAATGGGCCAAATGGTGGGCGTTGTCTTGGTGCGCACCTTGTAGCCCTCGAACAGTTCCAGCTTGTCCGAGTCCTTAATGGCGGTCACAATCAATGCCACGTCCGTGGTGAGCGCCAGCACGCGATGGAACGAGGCAATCAATGTAACCGGTATATAACCCTCTGGGTCCATTTTGCGACGCAAAAAGAAGTCGCCGGTGAGATTATCGGCGCTAAAATAGTATTCACTAAAGGGGAAGGAGGAGCAACTGTTAATCAAATTGTCTGTATTTTCAAGAAGATTGCGATGAGACAAAAGTGGGTCAAAATGGGGACACAACACATAAGTATCGGAGGCAACTCTCATCGAATCTCATATTGAAACAGTTACGAGTATATATAACACAAGAATCGTCTTCTACTTACACTTGCTTCTTGATGGCCTCCTTGACGCTAGCGGCGTCCATTTCAATGTACGCAGCTGGAACGTTGCCAAAATAGTGTGTGCCCATGAGCACATAGGATTGCGATGAATCTGCGCCGGCTGCGTCCGCCGGTAAATAGCTGGCATAATCGCCGGAAGCTAACAGATGGCGTGGTATGCGATTAGTTGGACGACCTGGTCCCGGTCTTGCGAATCCACCGCGCCCTTGCCGACCGCCCCGATACGGCGTCCGGAATCGGCGTGGACCGCGCATCCCCCCGCCACCAGCCCCTGTCGCTGTCCCGGCACCCGTTGATCCTTCTGCTGTTGCTCCTCCTGCTGTTGACGAGCGCTGCTCATCGTGGGCAGCATTGGCACTGGGGCCGCTGCTACGCCAGGAATCCACGCGCTCGGACGGAGCAGCAGACGTGCGTGAGTTGTACGCATAACGGCCACCATGTGACCGAGTTGATTCTGTTGCGACTCCACCCGCTGCTGCCGATCCAGCTGCACCTGCGGCACCTGTTTGACTGTCAGCTGCTGCTGCTCTGGCTGACGCTGAGCCACCGGCACCGCGTTCATTGTAGGCACGTGGCGGACGACGCTGCTCGTAGGCCTCATCGTTGAACCGACGATTGGAGCGCCCACCAATGGGCTTGGGGCGGCTAGACTTGGCCAGATCGATTTGCAGTGGACGCCACTTGTGCTTGGGTATTTTCTTGTTAATGGCAGCAGCTCCGGCAAGGGGGCCAGCAGCTGTGACAGTTGCGTTTGCAGATTGTTCTGCTTCACCTCGCTGGCCTTTGGCATCTTGACTCGTGCTGGCTGTGACAACGTTGCTAACTTGGCTATTATTACTGTTGTTAGTATTATTGTTATTGCTGTTGCTTGCAGCTGCTGGCTCTTGGCTAACTTCGTTAGCTGAAGCTCCTACTGCTGCTGCTGCTGTGGCAACTGTTGCTGCTGTGACTGCTGCTGTTGCAGTTGTTGCAGCTTTAGCTGCTGGCTGTTTCTTCGATGAGCTACGCTTGGTTTCGTTCACTGTGGCTTTGCCACTGCCCGAAACTCCGCCAATAAGTGTTGGCCACTCCCCAACGTTGCTAAAGTCGCTGGCCTGCAAAAAAAACAAATTGT
The DNA here is from genome assembly GCA_963924055.1 of Drosophila limbata. Taxonomy (NCBI): domain Eukaryota; kingdom Metazoa; phylum Arthropoda; class Insecta; order Diptera; family Drosophilidae; genus Drosophila; species Drosophila limbata. Next base: position 27,984,124 of record OZ001352.1, read on the forward strand.
TTGGAAAATTCTGGTTAAAGTATTGATATAGAGAAATTGTTTAACATTTTAGTACCTTTTGATTGACCTTCTTTTTGTCCTTTACCACTGAACTGGCAAGCGCATCCGCAATAGTTGCATCAACTGGAATGGAAAATTTAGATAATTAGTAAGAATCAGGCCAATCACATCATAACCGACGCAGTTGCGCCGACAAAGAGCGACAAAGAGAGAGAAAGACAAAGAGAGAGAGAATTCTAAAAGAGAGAGAGAGAGAAAATTTTACTCACCATTTGCTAAAGTGTCGCTGGTTGTTGCTACTGCTGCTGTTGTTGCTGCTGCTGCTGTTGTTGTGGTTTTTATTGCTGCCTGTGTTGTTGTTGTTGTTGCTGCTGCCTGCTGCTGCTGTTGTTGTTGCTGTTGTGTCTTTTTGTTGCTAGGATTGCTACTATTGCTATTCTGTGCGTTTTGATTGTTATTATTGTTGCTGACAGTCTGTTTTGGTTGCTGTTGTTGTTGTTGCGTCTTTGGCTGCAAGACACGTTTGTCCAATGGCGAAGTGCCAGCTTTTGGGCTGCCCACTTGTTTTGTTGATATCTGCATGGAAAAAATAAAAGAAAATAAATTATAATATTAGTATTTATTCACAATTTTCTATAAATTTCTAACTAAGTAAAGTGTGAGTCATGCCGTCGACTGGAAAATCAATTCAACTTCGTTTCCTTCTTCTTTTTTTTTATTGGAGTTTGCTCTCGCTTCCAACTTCAACATAACCTAGAAAATAATGCGCGACATCCAAAATAAAAACAACAACCACTGCCCCATTAGGGAGTGTCCCTAACCCACTTTTGGTTCATTATAATACATATTATATGTACAGATATTTTAAGTAAAGTCAAATTACCTCAAGTTATTAACAAATGATTAAAAGCGTTGCTCATTATTTTTAGCTCTGCAAGTTTTTCTCATTATCTTATCACACTGTATTTGTTTGTTTTGCTGTTTACAGTTGCTGTTGCTTGAGCTTATACTCTCTCTATCTCTTTCGCTCTCACACACACACAAATTGTTTAAACAAATGCCTGTTTATTTATAGCTTTCTGGAGCACTTTAATAAAACGCGTCCGTTCTCTTTAACTGCCCGTTTAATTCTGTGCGCGACCAACGAACGAAAGGCAGCGACAACAACTCTGCCCCTGCTCGCGTCTCTGCTGGCGACGCGTCGACTGTGCACGCGTTGGCTACGTGAGCAAAAAGCGAGCACAGAGGAGATGAAAGAAAACAATAAAAGCAACAGCAACAACAGGGCAACGCGGCGCTCGCGGACAAAGAGGGCCAAGCAACAGCAACAACAACTGGTTTAACAAAGCAACAACAAAGAACACATAAAAAGTATATTCAAAATAAAAACAAAAAACAGCCGATGCGCCGGTTGCGCATAAGCCACAAAGAGTGCAAGTGGGAGCAGGAAAGACAAAGAGAGAGAGAGAGAGAACAACGAGAGCGGCGCAATTTGCCGGGCCAAGGCAACGAGAGACAGAGCGCAGTTGACAGAGCACCCTGTATACATATGAACACTATATATAAATATGTACATACATATATTATGGTGGATACAGGTTTTTATGTGTATAGAAGAGCACGTAGTCGTGTGTTTTTTAAAACGCAGTTTTCTTATCGAATAACTACAGTATTTTGCTTGTTTACATTAAGGTGTTGCCTACTAAACACCATATTAATGCGAAACACAAACAAATGGCAAATAAACAAAAACATTTGTCGTTTCGCTTGCCAACAGCAACAGCAACATTTTGTAACTGTAACTATGTATGATGTGGAAAACACAGCAAAACAAACAACATGTGATTTTCGGCACGTAGGCCACAAGGCGGCAGCAGCAGCAGCCGCGGGTGGTGGAAAAACTCGACATACAAGAGCTCAATTTTAAGACAAGGAGAGAGAGTGAGAGCCAAACACAAGAAGAGAGAAATGAAAACGAGTTGCGCGTTGTTTTCTTATTTTTGTCAAATATGTTAGAGAATTAAAAGTATTTACATGTGCTTTCTTTGTACGTCCACAGTTTCCCCAAATCCAAGTCTAGAACCAATTTATGCGACAAACAACACGTAATCAATTGACCATAGAACATTTATTTTGTAAGCTCCATTGAGGCAACGCAGCTCCGACCAAATGCAGGACTCCCTCCCTAGAATGAATCATGCCTCGATTGCTATCAGGGTCAGTAATTTTCCACTCAAACATCAATACACACATTTTCCAAAGCACACGTGATATCAGCGTGTTGTTTTTATATGTATTCATGTAAGTATATTTATGTAAGTAGATTTGCTAAAAGCAAATTGATTTATTGCTCTTATCTGTTTCAAGAAATTTCAAATACCTCTGACGTATTTGGCAAATAAAAATAAAGTATTTAAAAATAATAATATAAACGATTTTAGATTAGAAAAATCATTGAGGTGCATAGTAATTTTGATAATTCAAGGTCATTGATTATAACAAGTGCAATAAAAAGCACATTTTATGATGTAGGTTCTACTTATAAAAAAATATTCAGATTTGTTACATTATACAGACTAAAACGAAATACATGACAAATCTTATTTAAATATATATCAAAACGGAAAGTTCTTGGTCTGTCAGACATCCTTCAGGTGAATCATTGACTTATTTATAATTATAAAAGACACTTTTCTAGATAAAAAGGTTCTTTGTTTCTCTAGAGTAAACATTCTTCACGTATCAATTATATACTGTGGGCTTAATTGATCCAGGGAGTCACAACGGTTTTTGTCAGTCCTTTATTATTGCTTTCACTGTACTGGACACATACTGAATGATTTGGTAATCCATTAATCATATGAGTGTAAGAATGTACTCAAGTTGATTTACATTTCTAAAAATCCCATCACAAGTCACGAATCAATCAAAAGAACCTTGAGAATATTTGCAAACCAAAAACTTGAACTTGCCTCTCGAGTTTATTCAAATAGAAGTCGCAAATTGTAAGACGCAATAGAGTTGCTGGTATTGTAACACTTTAGAATCGCAGAATAGATATATTTTTGTATCTATACATATAGTCAACAGATCTATACATTTGTTTAGTTCCACAACGAACGATCGCTGAAAGACAACTGAGGCGAATCTAAGCAAAATAACATTTTAAATGTTCCCAACTTATAGGCGTTGTCAGTTAGCGTCGCAGTCAACGTCGACTAGAATCAAGAACCTCGGCAACATCAAGAGTCAAGAGTCGGGAATCGAGGCGGGTTGCGCAAATGAAATCGAATTAAAAAAAAAAATGAAATAGCAAAAAAAACAAACGTGCAAATAGACCCACATTCTCATTAAGTCGGAGCGCGCGGTGCAAGTTGAATATTTCTACGCTTTAGAAAATTGAAATAGATTGTCGAGCCCAAGATGCCGGCCGCAAAAGTGGTTGTGTAAAAATAAAAAATACTGAAATAGTCGTATCTAAGTATTATTTGAGCAACAACAAGACAACGTGCTTATAATCAAATAACAGCATGCCCCTTACTTGCTGAGGGGGTGTGGCCTCTGACCAGCTAAGCAGGTTTTCAACTGATTGAACACTCGGTCGGGCAACGGCTTGGCTCCCAAGAGAACCGAGCCAACAGAACATGTCTTATCAATTGAATGACAAATAAGAATGTAAATAATGCCCATAAATACTAAAAGCAAGAACAAAATACACCCTGTAGATAGCAGAACGATTCCTTATATTTATAACTTTTGTTCGCTATCTGATCATATTGAAATTTTATAGGCAAATAATATAGTTACAAATGTTCATTTAGTGCATATTTTGGAAATTATTTAATTTCAAAGTCTAGAAAATAAATATTATTTCGATAGTCACTTAAAGTGATGGGATCCTACAAAATCCGAAGACAATTGGGTAAAACATAATAAAATTATTTGTCTTTATACTCTTTTTAAGCAGCTTTACAATGAATACACGGTATAAAGAGGTCAATACTTCAACGTAAACAAATTTATGAGTATTTTTCATTTTATTTTTAGCTATTTTTAGTACTCTTTTATTGGATTAGACGCAATTGCAAAGACAACAAGCGGACTAACTGGAGCCAACTGAAGGCAGCAACGACTCCAATTGTTGTTGTTGATAATGTTGTGGGCATTACTTAACTGCGTACCTTGCCTATCTCAAAACAAGTATCAAAGAGTTATCGAAGCTCAAGACAAGTTAACGACTTTCAATTAACACATTCATATGTATGTATGTATATAAGCTTTAATTATTAACAGAAATTTGTTAGGAATGTGTAATCAATAGAATAATTCATTTAAATTTAAATGAATGAATGTATTTTTAACAGTAATATAAATATCCAAAAATTATATGTACATATATCAATAATAGAATGGAAGTATAAATAAAAGTGAATTTTATAGGATAAATTCGCATTGCAATCGTTATCAAAACAGGGATTAATGACCGCAGATAATGCACGATTGAAGGAAGAAGTAATTCCAAATTATATAACGTAACAATAAATAACAAACGCACTGTATGTACAACCTGATTATAAATAATTTGAAGCTGTAGCAACTTTTATACTCAACTAGTTCATCACGGTTTTTTAAATATTATATATTTTATAGGAGTATTAAAAGAAGAAACCTTAACAAAAATATTCATCGAATACCAATATTATCGAATACCAATATTATGATTCTGTCTCTTAAAATTTAGTTTGGATGATAACATAAAAACACATACCAGAACTAATTGCAGCAATTTGATTTTTTAAATGGCATTTAAAACTCAATCAAAAGGTATCAGTTTGTTACAATTTGTACTAATAATACATTGGAAATAAGTAACCAGTTGTTAGTGGACCGTCATGGGTATCGGGCTAAGATTATGTGCGATGGCTTTATTATTACTGATTCTATCAGGCTATGTGAGTATATTAAGTAAAATTGTTAGACAGTAAATAAATTAAAATTATTCTCGTGCAGGATGCATCATCCCTGAAGTTCACCAATGTGATTTGCGAATCCTTGAACAAATCGTGGGTGGTGTTTAACGAATGTCGCTTACGGGTTGCCAAACGAAATATGATCATATTTAATGTAAATGCTACTGTGTTGCATCCCGCAAATGTAATTCATATTAATACAGCAGTCTTGAAGAAGGCTAACGGGTATAAGCCATGGTTAATGAACATAACCTTTGACCTGTGTGATTATCAACGCAGGCATCACATTCCTTACATTAATTTGGTTTTCGGCCTGTTTAAAAATTATTCAAATCTGGATCACAAGTGTCCCTTCAATGTGAGTAATATTTTCTATTATCTTTGCCTACAATTAAATATTGTTAAACGTTTACACAGGGCACATTATTAGTGAAAAACCTTCATATAAGAGCTGAAATGATACGTCTTCCATTGCCAACTGGCGAATATCAATTACTAACTAACTGGATGCTCAATATGAAGTTACAATTTATAACAAAGTTTTTCTTTGCATTCGTTGAAGATTGAGGTGGCGAAAATAACAGAAACAATAATAAAGTTACAAGTACCAATTCAAAAATAAAAAACTATTTTATAAATTTCTACAACTAAAATACATAATATAAGGTGTGCTACAGAAATCTCTTCCACTTAAAAAATTACATAAATTTCATACAAATTTAATTCAAATTCTGTATATTTTATTTCATGAATATGTAATGCCACAAAAACCTGAGAACCACAAACATTTTAAAGATTTATTTCGCTGATTTTTAGACCAATTAAATTTTATAGTAAAATAAATTGCAATTTGTAAGTAACTCAATTTAGGATTATGATTTAAATAGAACATATGGCTATAGCTATATTTATCATCGATTATTCTCTCATAAAACAAACACACGAAATAATTGTTGCAATTTGATTGATGTTTAATGACATTTAAAACTCAATCAAAAGGTAGCAATTTGTCAACAGTTGCTTGTGGGACGCCATGGGTAAAGGGCTTAGAATATTGGCGATGGCTCTACCATTACTGATTCTATCAGGCTACGTGAGTCATTCTTCTACATAATAAAACTATTATACAATAAATTAATAATACAAATTCTTAAGCAGGATGCATCATCCCTGAAGTTCACCAATGTGATTTGCGAGTCCTTGAACAAATCGTGGGTGGTGTTTAACGAATGTCGCTTACGGGTTGCCAAACGAAATATGATCATATTTAATTTAAATGGTACTTTTTTGCATCCCGCAAATGTAATTCATATTAATACAGCAGTCTTGAAGAAGGCTAATGGGTATAAGCCATGGCTAATTAACATAACCTTGGACTGGTGCGAGTATCAACGAAAGCATCACATTCCTTACATTAATTTGGTTTTCGGCCTGTTTAAAAATTATTCAAATCTGGATCACAAGTGTCCCTTTAATGTGAGTAATTTTATTTTAGTATATTTGTTGACCACTGCATTTTTTTTTTACATTTTTCACAGGGTATAATATTCGTAAAAAACCTTCATATAAGAGCTGAACTGATAAAGCTTCCATTGCCAACTGGCGAATATCAATTACTAACCTATTATAGGTTTAATATGAACTTACAATTTATAACAAAATTCTACTTTTCATTCGTGGAAGATTAAGGTTACAAAACTATGAAAAACAATAATAATATTAGTTTCAAATGAAACTTTTAGGAAAATTCTTAAATTAAACCATATTGGAGCTTCCTAAAACGAAAATAACCATATCTATACATTTTAATTGGCAATCAATAAATTTCTATTTTGGACAAGGTTGAGTAAACAAATAAACAAGAGACTATGTTTCCCTCCAGTTGGGAAAATGAGCCATTTAGTTAGGCGTATCCAATATCTAATATATCGTAATTATAAACATGTGTTTATTATTGACATAGATTGTTGTGAATTTGTGTGGCCAGCTCATCAAATTGTAAACATTCAAACGACCGTCACACGAGCGATTTTTCACTAACACTATAACGGAAGCTGGTCACACTCAACACAATTTCTTTTTCAAAAAAAAAAAAAAAAAAACAAATAACAGTCCAATTTTAACGTAGTAATGTTAATGACACGGTTTGATTGGCGCAGAAAACCGTTGCAATAGGACGTGTTATATTTCCAGTGGTGAGCGTCGGTTTTTCACCGGCGCTTTATAATGTTCACTTTATACATATGTTACAACATCTACGGCGTCGGTGAACAAACGCTTGTGTGACGGGCATTTTAAGAATTAAACGACCTTTGTTCTTCATTCCTATATTTTTGTACAGCATTCTAAATTATTTTGTTGTACGCACAAATAACTGTACATAAAAGTAGCATTTAAAAATGCGCAAGATTTCAAAATTTATTATAATAAATGCTCTTTACGTTTAATTCACACTCTTAAATTTAATTGCATATTTACTTTTGTTTTCATGTTTTGTTGTGTTTTCGTCGTTTTTGTTTGTATTATTTATTTTACACGTTTAGACACCGTATCGTTTTGATTTAGGACCGCTATTTTTTTTAGAAATAAAAATATGAGCATTTACACATTAAACTCAATCAAAGCAAGTTGCTGCCACGGTATGATTTTAGTAATAAGCAATATAACATGAGAACACACAAAACAACAAGAGAGGCAGTGAAAGAGAGAGAGAGAGAGTAACACGTTGTTGATATCAACAAATACTTATAGTACAGTACATAAGTATGAATGCAAGTGTGTATGTTTTGATATATATGTGTACATATGTATTTATCGGGGTTTAAAATTCCACGTTTATATTTTTCTTACGCCTGTATAGAATATTCAAATTTCTACTTATTATTCGCAGCACAACAGAGCGAACTCACAACTCACCACAATACTAGTGTGGTGAGTTTACGAAAGCAAAACACACGTGCTGCGAACTTTTGTATACACGACGAATTCGGTAGATCATTGATCGTTTTACGTGTTAGAAGCTAATTTTAGATTTCATTTATATATTATGAAATACGGTTAAAGATATTCAATATTGATTACGTCCGCTAGTGCTAATAGTTAATGTGGCACACGTTGCGAACGTTTGAAACGCCACACGTCAACTGGTTGATTTCGCTGTTGGATTTGAATTCGCTGCGCTGTGCTACGCTGCGTTGCGGTGCAGCGACTACGCGACGCTGACGCAGCTGTCGTAGAGCCGCGTCGGTAGTTAAAAACAAGAACAGACGCCATAAAGACAAGTTAAAACTTGTGTGACAGCAGCACAAAACAAAAACAATAACAAACGGAAGCAAAAACGAGAGTTACTCCAAGTAGTACTGTTATTGTTGTTGCAGCTGATATTGCTGTTATACTGTTCATAAAGGTGTTTACCTCGGCAACAGCTCAAATTATTACGAGTTGAAGCTTCTTCTGGCTTCTTAATTAGTCTAATTTGCATGATGTTATTTGCATAATGTAGGACAACAGTGTCGCTTGCTTTGCTCGAGGGTGGTATAAGAAATTAGGCGATATTTCAATGTAATAAAATTGAAGACACTTGTACATCAACCAAAGAAAAGGAGACAATGATTTTATCTTTCAGTCGAAATCTACAGTTGGAATAACAACAGCAGAATGTGCCACACCTTTTTTAAGATGCTTCTTCCTCTTTTCTTCCTGCACTTTTTCTTCGCTCACTGATGTCAAATCACATATTTGCTCTTTTTTCTCGCTTTTTGATAAACAACAATAACAACTGCTGGCGTTGACGTCGACTTCGACTGCGAGCGCAGCTGCTGACCTTGACATTTATTTTTAACTGTACAATTTTACTTTTGCTCTTGCTTGTCGTTTAATAAACGAAAAAACGAGCAAAATAAAAATAGCAACTAAGCAAAGGGAAACGCGAAAAATCCAATTAATTAGATCGCAAAGAAAAGAAGAGAATCAAAATGTAACAAGAGCAAAAAGGTAATAAACAATAGCCGAGAGTGAAATGACAGCACAAAAGACAACAACCGATTGATGTTGTTGGTGTTTTATTCCCTTTTGTTTCTGTTGTTATTGTAGGCGTACATTTTGTGAGTTTTGTCTTTTCGTTCGCCGGCGATGGCTACATTTATTCTCGTATTGCATAATATCGAACAAATAGAATAGCTAAAACAAAGAACAAAAGCAATCAAAAAGTAAACATCACCAAAATAAATGTGTTCGTTTGTTTTTTAAATTCTTATTTATCCCATAATATTGTCTGCTTTCGCTTTGTTTTGACAAAATGTTTCTGTTCAAATATTATGCAATTAGAGTGCATTTAACAAATTTATTTTACTTCGTATTCAAATGATTGACGAGTTGCAGAGACACAAAAAGACAGTACACATTCATTTGTTATGATGCTTAACGATAACACACACACGCAAAGACATAACATAAAAACAAAAACAATAACGTGTTTTCCCCCTCGCGTGTGTTGTATGTATTGTCTTTTTTTTGTCTTCTTCGGTACTTGTGTTTATCAGCTGTTATGCCATTCTACGCATATTTGTTTACCAACAGCAAACAAACAAAACAAAATCAATGTCGTTTATGGGCATTCCCCATACACTATTCTCTGAGTGTATATTTCATCATACTATGTTGCCCTATCAATATGCAAATGTAGGGAAAAACGGAAAAGTCAAAAACTTTTATTTGTATTACTTTAATCGATAACCCCACTTGATCTTGATCGATAACGATCATTAGTGCACAACTTACCTTCCAAGCGTTGACCTTTGGCGGCGGCGCTGCTATGAAGCGCTTTGGCTGCGCTGCGGCGCCTGTTCCTGCTGCAGCAGCTGCAGTCGATGCTGCTGCCTGAGGATCAGCGTCACCGGGCTTGACTTCGTTGGCGTTGCCGCTGCTTGTGGGCTCCAGATTGGCGCTGGCGGGTGAGGTATCAGACTTGCGTTCTTTGTGAGTCTTGCCAGCGTTGTTGTTGCTGTTGCCACCGCCGGGAGCAGCTGCAGCAGCAGCACCAGCAGAAGCAGCACCAGCTGCATTCTTGCGTGGACTGTTGCCGCGTGGTGCACGGGAGCGAACCACTTGTTTGCGTCCATCAGCTTCGCTGCCGCCGGCAAGACGACGACCCGACGCTGACTTTTGACCATGACCCTGACCCTGACCTTGTCCCGGACCAGGGCCACTGGCTCCAGTTGGTTGTTGCTGCTTGTCACGATATTCACGCACGGTTGGCTTGTCCTTACGGGCCTTTTTGCGGTCGCGTCGATGATGCGAGAGCACAGGCAAAAAGTCATTATTATCGTCCATTTCAGATGAATTCTCAGCGGTATTGTCGCCTCCAGCGGCAGCTCGTTTCTCTCCCACATTGGGCAGATCCTCGACGGCGGCCTCGGCGGCAGCGGTTTCCTCGCTCCATGATTTAAGCGTTTTCAAATTCGGTTGATTCTCCTTATTGTCCACGGCAGCGACGGCGGCAGCGGCTGGGGTAACTGCCTTCTTGCTATCCAAATTCTGCACTACGTTGGCGTATGATGCAGAGGCAGTGGCAGCGACAGAGGCAGAGGCAGCGGCGCCGGCATCTTCCTTGCTGCTTGACATGTTGCTGCTGCTGTCGTTGTTGTTGTTGCTGCTGCTGCTGCTGCTATTCTTCGAGAGTAGGCAGCTCTCGTTGCACTACTCCAGATTGTGGCTCAGCTGCGAATGCTCTCCTATCGTTGTTGTTGTTGTGATTGGATGGGGAAACTCTTTGGTGCTTCCTTGCCAGACAATTATTCAACGAGATCGAACAAACGAGTTGCTGTGTAACTGCAAAGTTTCAAAACGTAATCACATTAGCTTTTCTTGTTTTTCTTTTTTTTTACAAACAAGCACACACATACATATATTTAATCTCAGACAACTTTACACCTCAACCTTTTAAAATAGAAGAAGCTCAAAGAGAAGGTAACTGCATTCAGCTTACGTTTATTTCACTAGCATGGGGCCATATTTCCCCTCCCCCTGACTGCTGCCTGATGGTTCAGCAATTTGGGCACATCACGTAGAATTCTATATTTCTTTCAATTTGCACGCTCTTTTATGCTAATCGTATTTTGTTTCTTTGATTGTTACTATGCACTGGATTTTGCCTCAGAAATGGTGCATTATACGCCTCTAATGAAGCACGATAAATTGATACGAAAAGCAACTGAAGTATAATATTATGCAGCCACACAGAGTCACAAGTGAGGTTAAGGCGCGGCGAAGCAGCAGTGGCAGCAGCAAATGCCCCCCACACTAGTACGAAACAGAGGAAAAAGCAACAAGCGCTTAGTTGAGGAGCTGCCAACCTGCCTTAAAGTGGCCACACTACCTCACTGAACGCTTGATTTTAATGCGACGCAATAGCCAATATAAAAGTAGATCGAATCTAAAAATGATAAAAACATCGCTGGCAGATAAATACTTTAGTTGTAGGGACTGTTTGCACCCAGTTAAATCAACAAATACGGCTAGCGTGGTTATGCAACAACAACGCTTGCATCGTGTGCATCCCTGGCCAGCGAACAGCTGTTTATGCAGCCTGACTGTCAGTGCTCGCTGCACTATTCTCTCCAAGCTCAAATTTCAAATAATCACTTTTACGCACACACACACTCATATAAACTTAATTATATTTATTTCATAAACAAAAATTACGCACCAAGAATTTAAATCACAATATGTGTGTATTTGTTTCGTTTCGGCAACCAGACGAAAACAACACGAGAGCAAGAGCACAAAATTGATACACAATTCAAGTTATTGCTTTGCTCTTTGCTTTGCTAACGTTTCACGTATGCGTTGGTTGGCTGTAGGTTGTTGTTGTTTTTATTTCTCGTATGCTTTGCTTTTGCGGTTTTCGTACTCTTCGCACTCACACTCACTCGCTCTCGCTCGCTCACTCACGCGCTGGTGGGTTGGTAGTTAGAACGTTTTTTTTTTGGTTACGAATTAGCTCGAATGCTAATTAATTAGCACAGATTGTCACAAATTGCAATGATATTCAGTTACTAGTTAACACAATAAGCACTTGTTTATGTTTTAACAGCACTTTGCAGCATTATTTCATAAAAATCTCGGATACCGAGCAAAAGACATGTGGTTTTTACCCGTCGCGGTCGAAAAGGAAAAGAGCAGGGTTGTATCAAATCGTTCCAATTAAGTTCAATTGAACTATTCACTAAAGTGAACGAGCGAACTAAATATTTGATGTAGGTCATATAGTTCAGTCGCTCAGTTCTTCGTTCGTTTTCTGGCCTCTTACATTACGGATATGTTTTTGCTTCTTTGTTTTTTTAAATTTGGAAAGGAGCTTTAAATGTTGCATACATTCTTCTTCTTTGTTAAAATTTGAACAAGTTTATCAATTTATTAATTTAGTCGGAGTGACACAACTTGCAAAAGAAAACATTTAAATGGTCACCTTTTACTAATAAAAATGTAATTAAAAATAGCGCGTTGCTTTTTATAAAAATGTATCGCATATGCGTCCGGTTTATCGATATCAGTTTGACATTCCGAGACGAACGTAGATCCGAAATGTCTGGCAGCGCTGAGGCACAACGCTGTGTTTGCGTTGTTTGTTTTCTTTGTAAATCTTAATTCTTATCTTTAAATGCGGCGTTACGTGGAATGCCAAATGACAGTACACGCACACAGTTGTGTGTGTCTAAACTAAATAGATTATTATAAGGCGCTGACGTGCCACACAAATTGGCTGATGCAAATGCATCGCTTTTTGTTTACATAGCGCACGTCAGCTGTTTGTTTGCGTGCATGTGTGTGTGTGTGTCGGAATACTTGGAACCGAATTTTATCACTCGCGGAAAGAAAAAGAAAAAATTCCACACAATTATTTTGCTGTAGCCGCAGTTTACACAAAGAAGCAGAGCAACGACGACGTGGCCCAGAGCAACAAACGCGTAATAATAACAAGAAAATTGAATAATGTGCGGGATCTTCGCTTATCTGAACTATCTGACACCAAAGTCGCGTCAGCAGGTTCTGGAACTCCTCGTCCAGGGCCTGAAGCGTCTCGAGTATCGTGGCTACGACTCCACGGGACTGGCCATCGACGCGCCCACCGATGCTGGCCATGATATTCTGATGGTCAAGCGTACGGGCAAAGTGAAGGTGCTGGAGGATGCCATAGCGGAGGTTTGTCTGGGAGACGGATACTCGCAGCCGGTGGACATTCATATTGGGATTGCGCACACCCGCTGGGCAACGCATGGTGTGCCCTCCGAGTTGAACTCGCATCCGCAACGCTCGGATGTGGACAACAGCTTTGTGGTGGTCCACAATGGCATCATTACTAACTACAAGGATGTGAAGACGCTGCTGGAAAAGCGGGGCTATGTCTTTGAATCCGATACGGACACAGAGGTAATTGCCAAGCTGGTGCATCACCTCTGGCAATCGCATCCGGGCTACACCTTCGGCGAGCTGGTGGAGCAGGCCATTCAGCAGATCGAGGGCGCCTTTGCCATTGCCTTCAAGTCCAGGCACTTCCCTGGGGAGTGTGTCGCCTCGCGTCGCGGTTCCCCGCTGCTCGTGGGCATCAAGGCCAAGACGAAGCTGGCCACGGATCATGTGCCCATTTTGTACACCAAGGCGCATCGTCCGCATGGCCAGCCGCAGTTCCAAATGTTGCCCAGCGGCGGCGGCGCCCGCAATGTCGATGTAAGCGCCGAGTTCCAGCCGCTGGAGCACAAGGAGGTCGAGTATTTCTTTGCCTCGGACGCCTCGGCGGTGATTGAGCACACGAATCGGGTCATCTACCTGGAGGATGACGATGTGGCCGCCGTTAAGCGGGACGGCACCTTGAGCATCCATCGTCTCAACAAATCCTCGGATGATCCTCACGCCCGTGAGATTTGCACCCTGAAAATGGAAATACAGCAGATCATGAAGGGCAACTACGATTACTTTATGCTCAAGGAGATCTTCGAGCAGCCGGAATCCGTGGTGAATACAATGCGTGGACGCATGCGCTTCGATACCCAAACCGTTGTCCTGGGCGGCATTAAGGAGTACATCCCAGAGATCAAGCGTTGTCGGCGTCTCATGTTGATTGCCTGTGGCACCTCCTATCACAGTGCGGTGGCCACTCGCCAGCTGCTGGAGGAGCTCACCGAGCTGCCTGTGATGGTGGAGCTGGCCTCTGACTTTCTCGATCGGAACACGCCCATTTACCGGGATGACGTCTGCTTCTTCATCTCGCAATCGGGCGAAACGGCGGACACCTTGATGGCACTGAGATATTGCAAGCAACGTGGTGCTCTCATCGTGGGCATCACCAACACCGTGGGCAGCAGCATCTGCCGGGAGTCGCATTGCGGCGTCCACATCAATGCCGGGCCGGAAATAGGCGTGGCATCCACCAAGGCCTACACCTCGCAGTTTATATCGCTGGTGATGTTCGCCCTGGTCATGTCCGAGGATCGTCTGTCGCTGCAGCAGCGTCGTCTCGAGATCATCAATGGGCTGTCGCAGCTGGACATGCACATCCGGACGGTGCTCCAGCTGAACTCGCAGGTGCAGGAGCTGGCCAAGGAGCTGTATCAGCACAAGTCGCTGCTAATCATGGGACGTGGCTTTAACTTTGCCACCTGCCTGGAGGGAGCATTGAAGGTCAAGGAGCTAACGTATATGCACAGCGAGGGAATCCTTGCCGGCGAACTGAAGCACGGACCATTGGCACTGGTGGACGATGAGATGCCCGTGCTGATGATCGTGCTGCGGGATCCGGTTTACACCAAGTGCATGAACGCATTGCAGCAGGTCACATCCCGCAAGGGTCGCCCCATCCTCATCTGCGAGGAGGGTGACGCCGAGACGATGTCGTTCTCCAAGCGCTCGCTTCAAATACCGCGCACCGTCGACTGCCTGCAGGGTATACTCACTGTCATCCCCCTGCAGCTGCTGTCCTATCACATCGCGGTGCTCCGTGGCTGCGACGTCGATTGTCCCCGCAATTTGGCCAAGTCCGTAACCGTCGAGTGAATCCGCGGTGAATCCCCTTTTTATCACCACCACTACCACAAGAAGAATTCCATTGTACTGACCGCTACAAGCCAGTGCGATTATATATATGCTTTATGTATTTTATTAAAATATATTTAGCTTTAAGTTGAACAATTTGATTAATTTCCATGTAATCCTTTAAAGTAGCCATTGCATTTCTTACAACTTTGTGCTGTCAAAACTTAATTACGTGTGTTGTGCAATTAAACTTATTAATGTATTCCCATATTAAGCATTTTTGATCACTAAAATTAATTGTTCTATTCATTTTCATCAAAAGACATTCAGACTTAATTTGAATTGTCAGCGTTGCCACATGTTGAAAATATGCGTTAAAATAAAAAACTTACCAGCACTTGTTTTTTGTGAGCGGAACTTGGCTTGGAACTGTCACAAAACTAGTCGATAGAAAATTGGTCACAAGTCTTCTAATTCTTTAATAAAATTGATTATTTTCAAAAAATTAATTAAAAATGTTTACTTACAAAATTGAAGAAACCAAGAAAACTATAAGTTTTCTAAAATAATAAAGTTAATTTTAAAATAAGTTTGGGGTCCGTCAGTCTTTGCGTGGTGAAGAAATTAAAGAATTAGTAAGAAATTCAAAAAAAAAATTATTAAATCGAAAAATATATAACAAAACTCCTGTGAAAGTTTCTAAGTTCTAACTTCAAAATTAAATAAAAAAGAATGATGATATTTAACAACTTTTCTGAAAAGAGTTAAATATTGTCAAATATGCCACTGCTGCCAAGATTGCCACCTTTTTTTATTTGCAAATGCAATTTATTAGAGGTGTGTGTTTGTCCCCGATGCTTCGATGTTTGCTGGACACATAAAATTTGTTGGACACGGCTTTTAAATCTGTAAATCTCATCTGTAAATGGGATTGTTATGAACATATTTCTCATAATATTTTGAAATTCTTTCTTTTTAGAGGTCCGTAATTTTCAGGATTGTTTAGTTTTGTTGTTTATAAAAACATTCGATATTGGCCTACCAATAACTTGTGGTTCCGAT
This sequence comes from Drosophila limbata, assembly GCA_963924055.1. NCBI lineage: Eukaryota > Metazoa > Arthropoda > Insecta > Diptera > Drosophilidae > Drosophila > Drosophila limbata. The sequence continues at coordinate 28,000,185 of OZ001352.1, forward strand.
GTTCTGCAAGCACCGACGATATCGATGCTTCACTCGATGTTTCTCCAGCTCTAATTGAGAAGTATCGGATGCGCTGCTAATTCCAATAAAAAAGAGAAAAAAGTTGTGCAACGTGAAAACTTTATCAATAAAAATAAGAAAATCAATTGCATTTAAGTGAAAATATGACGGTTAGTAAGCGGGACGCGATTGCAACGCGTCCGCGTTGCTTTTTCGACATTACGCTCGGTGGCCTGAGCGTCGGTCGCATCGTGTTCGAATTGTTTAGCGATGTTGCTCCCAAAACGGTGGAGAATTTTCGGTCACTCTGTACGGGCGAAAAGGGCACTGGACTTGTAACCGGCAAACGGCTACACTATAAAGGTGTTATATTTCATCGTGTGGTCAAGGACTTTATGGTCCAAGCGGGTGATTTTAGTGCAGGCAACGGTACCGGTGGCGAATCAATTTATGGCGGCACATTCGAGGGTAAGTTTTCTCTGCATGCGTGTGTGTGTATACGGCAAATGCACACACACATGCAAACGTAGTAGAAAAATTGATGTGTTATCAACTAAATCGTCTAAATGACACGGATGGTTAATAATGCTCTTAATATACCATTTGACATGCCAAATATCGATTAAAATTGGAACATACAGTGGGCAAAGCTTTTATCCTAAATCTCAGGTTAAGGCTTTGCACACAATGCGATTGATCATATCTCTGTCTCTCTCTCTCTATTTCTTATTTTGTCATTTTATTGTCTGCAACTATCAAACTATCGGCTGAGCTTTTTGTATGAAAAGTCCTTAACTATTTGGTAATCACTAAATAATTAATAAACTAATTGCAGATGAATGCTTTGACAAAAAGCACGATCGCCCCTTCCTGCTGTCGATGGCGAATCGCGGTAAAAACACAAACGGCTCGCAGTTCTTTATGTAAGTGGGTTGCTCGAGAAGTTTCCCTAAATTAAAATATTTAAATAGAAAAAAATGAAATAAAATTAATCTCTTTTGTCAAATATTCAATTTGTTCAAGTCTTTTTTGCAGCCATTCAACATGCAATTCATACATAATTCTTTTAATCTTTTGTACTTTTGCATATATATTTAAAAAGAAATCTGTTGTTGTTCATTGATCTATTGCCGTATAGCGAGTTTGCGTGTTATCTCTCTGACCAGTTGGACAGCGGACTGAGTTGAGCTGAACTGAGCTGAGCACCCACCGATATCGATACCACCGACTCGCCTCCTCCCTCGCTCACTCCCCCTGGGTGTGAGCGTGTATGTGTGTGTGTGTTCCCCATTCACTCAGCTGCGCTGTCCTTGGCAACAACAACAAAATGACAGTCACAACAACAACAACAACTGCGACAACAACAACAACAACAGCTCAATGGTCTAAGGTCCAACTTTGTCCAGGGAGACGTTGATGAAGATGATGATGCTAATGTTGCCTCCAAATGCTGGCCGAGATTGGGTTGTGGTTTCAACTTGATAGCTTTTAGTTTGTTTTGCACAAACATCATCTACTCCATCTACTACAACAACAGCAACAACAACAACAAACAGACAATTGCAACAGCTACAACAACAACAATAGAACAACTACAACAAATCGCTACAACAAACAACAACAACAACGAAACAAGTTTGCAATGTGTAAAGAATATTTTTCTTCTCTTCTGTTTTTCATTGTAGTACAACACAGCCTGCGCCACACTTGGACAAGTAAGTATCTCAATCAATAACGTATCTATCAGATACTACTATCTGCAATCTCATTCTAACCACTTAATTTCTTTTCTCTTGCAGTATCCATGTTGTATTCGGTCAAGTTTTATCCGGTCAGGATTTGGTGCGTCAATTGGAGGATCTGCCCATTGATCGCAACTCACGCCCACTGCAGGACGCGGCCATTGCCAATTGCGGGGAGCTGGTTAAGCAAGTAAAGGGTAAGCAACGGACAACTTCGATGTCTTTAAGAATTTGTACTGAGATTACAAATATTATAAATTTTACTGATTTATTTTTACTATTTTCTTAGCAGCCAAAAAAGACAAGAAACGCCGAAAGCGTTCAACAGCAACGGAAGAATCCGCAAGTGACAATGAGGAACTGGAGGTCAAGCCGAAACAGCGCAAACAGGACAAAACTAAGAAGAAGCGCTCCCGCAACGTGTCCAAATCCAGCGACAGTGAAAAGTATATAAATTATCGAATTCAATACAAGTCTAAAGCCAAGTTGTTTGTTCTTCTTTTAGCAGCGATTCTGGACGTGCTGTGCGTGGAAATGGACGAGAGCAGAACAATGAGGAGGACGAGGAAGGCGAAATCCATCCCTTGGTCACACTCACTAAGATCGATCCAAGCGAGATTCCAGAGGTACAACTAGAGATTGGCAAGCAAAATCCTTTTGAAAAAACTTTTAATTTGCATTGTTACTTTATTTTCTACAGGTTTCCAATAAATTCCTTATGCGTGCCGAGAAATCACGTTCCCGCGAACGTGACAATCGCGCTGGTAACGATAATTCACGCGAGGCACGCCAGCGTGAACGTGATCGTGATCGGGAGCGCGAACGGGATGATCGTGACAGGGGCAGAGAGCGTAATCGCAATGCATTCGGCTGGTCAAAGAAACAAGTGCCAACCTCACGCAGCGGACGCATTGTTAAGGGTCGCGGTGTCTTTGTAAGCCATATTTACCTACATCTCAATCTTATACTGTTGTCATACGAACTAAAAGTTGAATTCATGGCTTTAAAAGGCCAAAGAGTATCTTTCTCGCTCGTTAAATAATTGAATACATTTTATTTACAGCGCTTTCGCACGCCATCGCGCAGTCGCTCGAAGAGCATAACGCCGCCGCACTGGAAGCATGCCCAGAAGCGCACCATTAAGTTGTCGGACTTGGAGCGCATGGAGGAGGAGAACAAGGTAAAGGATGAGGAGGTTAGGCGGCGTGAACAGGAGCGAAAGAAACGGCACGAGGAGGCATCCAAGGATCCGAAGAAGTCCTTCTTTGAGCTGTCACATGCCAGCACATTTGGCGGCAAGGTGACGCCGGACAAGTCACCAGGGAAGCAGAAACAGCAGAGCGGAAGCAGCCGTAAACTCAGCGAATCCCATTCCCAGAAGGAGTCAGAACGTGACAAGGCAAAGGAAAAGGCACACGAAAAGGAGCGCGAGCGCGAGAAGGAGAAGCCCAAGGAAGAGGCGCCACCGAAGCGTCGCAAATCGGTTGACATGAATGCCCTGGACTACGAGCAGCAGACGGATAGCGAACCCGAGCCGGAGACAAGTAAACCCATCCCGAAGACAGCCACTTCAAAGGAGCCGGAACGGACCAAGGCAGCCGAGCCCGCGGCAGAGAACCGAAGCCGTCGCGAGGACAAGAATCGGGAGCGGGAGAAACCAAAGCGCAGTCGTGAACGCTCCGGTTCCCGCAATCGTCATAGAAGTCGCTCCCGCTCCGCTCAACGACGTCGCTCTCCGCCGCGTCGCCAGCAGCGTTCGCCTCCTCGACGCCAGGGCAACAGCAACCACAACAATAATAACCACAATTCTGGACAGGGTCAGATGAATCGCGGTCGTCGCAATCCATTTGCTGACCGAGATCGTCGCCAGCGTTCGCCGGACAACGAATATCGCAATCGCTTTCCACTGTCGCCCATAAGAACGCGCAGCTCGCCCGTGGAGCGTCGTCGTTCCCGGGATCGCCAGCAGCGTCGGTCGCGCAGCCGCGGGCGTCGACAGGACTCTCCGGATCGCCGGCGTCAGGAGTCTCCAGTTAGAAGACGACAGGAGTCTCCGGATCGAAGGCGTCAGGATTCGCCTCCTAGAAAGCGACAGGACTCTCCGGAGCGTCGACGTCAAGAGTCGCCAGTTAGAAAGCGTCAAGAGTCTCCGGAGAGAAGACGTCAGGAGTCGCCAATTAGAAAGCGAAAGGATTCATCCGATCGCAAGCGACAAGATTCCCCAGATCGGAAGAGAAGAGGAGAATCTCCCAATCGCAAGCGTCGAGAGTCTCCGGATCGCAAGCGACGCGAGTCGCCCAATCGAAAGCGTCATGGCTCGCCGGATCGCAGACGCAGTCGTAGCCATGGACGGCGTCACAGCGGATCACGCAGTCCCAGTCGACCACGTCGCAATCAGCGCTCCCAGGAGCAACGGGAACGTTCCCGGGAACGCAGTGCGGCCAGGATAACATCGGCATTGCCCGCTGGCGAATCCGAGGATAAAGATAAAGCCGCAGCACGTGAGAAAATGCAGAAGCGCGTTGAGGCGGCATTGCTGCTCAAGGAACACATGCGCAAGGAGATAGCCAAGGAGGAGGAGCGACGGGCTGAGAAACAGCGTCAGGATGAACTCGAAAAAGAGCGCACCACGCGGGAGCTTAACGAACTGGAGCGCCTGAAGGCGGAGACATTGAAGAAACTGCAGGAGGAGGAGCGTGATCATGGCTCCGATCCTGCACAGAGTCGCCCCAGACGCGAAAGCCGTGGCAGCAGCCACGAGGCCAAAAAGCGCAAGCATAAAAAGTCAAAGAAGCAATCGACACGCTCCCCACGCTCGGACACGGATTAGTTTCCTAAAACCAACCACAAACAATACAAAAAAAAAACACCTCAATCAAAATCAATCCTTTGATTTACACAGTCAAGCAATTTAAATAACTTACATATAATTCAATTGTAAAAATCTGTTCACAAACTTTAGGCAATGAGCGGCCCAATAAAAACCAAAATTTACTACATTGCATTGCATTAATTTTAGTTTTGAAAAAATTAGAAATTAAAAAAAAACAGTCGATTCAATTTTCCAACTTAAAGATTAGAAAACGCTGTGCTGACATCTTTTGTCTGATTGCGAAACATAAATGCGCCACCTATGGTTTGGTTCCAAAAGTAGATTGTGACGTCACAACTGACGCACTCAAAACTCAATCGAACCAACAAAATAACTGAGCAACGAATTTGACTAAATTTTCTTGTTTTTTCCCGATATTAATAATCTATTATTTTCAATCGCAACATTATGATTCCTGATAATATAATTTAATATATAATTGCTAAACCTGTCTGGCAACGCTACAAGGCATTTAAAATTTCTGCCTCGTTTGTTTTGCACATCGTTTCGCTTATTGGCAAACTTTCATTCATGGTGGCGAGCTTTTGACGCTGCCATTGAAATTTGTTTCTTCTTTTTGCAGCGCAAACAAAAACAAAAGTTGCCGTCGACGTCGCCGGCAAATGCAAGCTTACGAGCATATATATGTATGTTTCTGTGGTGGCTCTCTCTCTCTCTTTCTGTCGCTGTGTGTGTTTTTGCAATTGTATGCGAGCATGTTAATGCCAGCGCCAGTTCGTTGCAAAGCTTCTAGTACACGAATGGCGTACAAACTGTTTGGACGTGTTTGCTGCTCGCTGGCGACGCCGCGAGTTAGAGTTCGCATTTTAATTTTGAACGCTGCGTTGTAAATATTGAATCGGTGCTTCGCCTGCGCTAGCGAATAATTGTATCTGTGTTTGTGTGCACGCGCAAAGCAACAAACAAAAAAATGTTTAATAAATAACGACGACAATTGCAGAATAATGTCAAAAGCAACAGTGAAATACTCATAATTTGTTGATTTAAGCGACGACAGCAGTCAAAGTTGATGTCGTCGTCGCCTGTTAATGTGTGTGCGTAAGAGTGTGTGTGCAAAAAATACAAATTAAAAAAATTTATAGGCTGAGCCAGCGAAATACAAACATAAAGCGGAAATGCAAAAAATACAACAAAGGTAGTAACAAAGCAAAACGATGGCGTCAGCAGAGCGCGGGGGCGCGCAGCAATAACGATGGCGGCAACAAAAGCCGGTGCAGTGCGTACATTACACACACACACAGCGAAAAATATACAAATACATTCATATAAAGAGTAAATAAGAGAAAAAGATAGCGAGTAAGGCATAGATAGGCACATGGTCCATGTTTTTTTGCCGCAAATCAAATGAAATCTGATTCTTTATTGGCTGCTGTTGCTGCAAATTCCGGCATTGTTGTTTTTTGTGTCCTGTTGCAAATAAATTATGACATAATAAGGCGTAACAACAAAGAAATCAAGTGCGTGCCGACGTCGCTGTCGCCGACGCTGCTCTCTATATACATATTCATACATATGCACATACATCTGTAATTTGTGTGAGAGTATGTGTATGTGCGTGTGTTTGGTTTAGAGGGGTAGGCCAATAGGCAAAAATATGAAATGAATATTTAAAAATAAGAAATTCCATGCAAACAAAACAACGACAACGGACTTGCACGACAAAGATGCCAAACAAAAAAAAAAGAAAAAGGATATAAAACGCAATAAAGTAAACTGCTGTGAACTGTGGCGCTGCGGCTGCGAAAGCCGCCAAGTACAGTAGTAGTTCTTTGGCCAGGCCACAAAGGCGGCAGCAGAATCAGAATCAGCAGCAACAGCAGCTCGTCGAACAAAAAAGCACACGCACGCACACAGTGACAAACTGGGCAATAACAAAAACAACAACAATCACAAGGCCATGAAAGCAACAGCGGCAGTTGTAGCAGGCAGTCAAAGCCAACGCCAAAGCCAAAGCTCGGCGCACAAACACAAAGCGAAAGCGTAGCAAAAACAAGGAGCAAAACATCAGCGACAGCGCACAGTGTAACAAATTTCTTTAACGCTTCGGTTCCACCGCCGATTATAATTCAACTAAAAAATTTTAATTTTTTAAATCGTCTATTTAACCAATTAAATGAACATTTAATGTAAATTAGTAAATAGATTTATCGAATTAATATTACACAGATTAGACTAAATTTATATGCGATAGCTTACAAGATTTCTCGGATGTGAGATTCCACTTGCAATAAGGATTTTATTCTCCTTTAGTAATGCTGTTAAAGTAATTATTACATTTGTTACATTTGCTACTTGCCGAATTAATCAAAAACTTTTCATAAATAGGTCTAATGCTAGAATTGTTCTTCTCGTACGTAAATTATGAGGTTTACTTCCTTGGCGCATGTAAAACACTGTGCAGCGTCGGCGTCGCCGCTAGCATCAGCTTCAGCAGAGGACCGTATCCAAAGTGAGAGTGGGCTGCTGTTGTTGCTGCTGCTGATGCGAATGTGGATGCTCAGAAAAAGCTTAGTAAGCTGCGCTGCTTCTGCTGCTGGCTCTGCTTCTGTCGCTGTTGTCGTTTTGCAAAGAAAAGTACAAAATGTATATGACGCTTAACGTAGCTGATGATGAAGAATGTGAATGTCGATGATGAAGAAACAAGAACACGAAGAATATGCATAATAAAAGGCACAACAAGGTAGAATTTCGAGGAAATCGAAATTTGCGTCGTCGTTCAATTTCGACCGGCATCCGCAGTCGCAGCCGTAGCACAAAATAAACTCATATGTGTGTGTATGCGTGTTGTGTGTGCATGTGTGTGTGTGTATTTCGCATAGTCAAATTTGTTTTATATAATTCGCAACTACCCCGATATGATTTCCGTTTGCGATTCTTCCTTATCTCTCAATTGAGACCGGCGCTTTTTTTGTTTTGGTTTTACTGTGAGAGAAAAACGATGTTTGCTTATTGTTTAAAACTTTTGCAAACAAGTAAATGCGTGGTAATGCAATAAATTCAAGTTTTGAACAATAAGAAAACTTTACGCAATAAAAAGCAAAAACCATTATTAAAATTGAACACGAAAAAGTCCCAAAAAGTTGAAAATGTTTATGTTTTAATTTATAAAATATATTACAAAAGTAAAACAATGGAATAAAAAATGCCGTTGCAGCACACAAACATTTACTCAGTACATATAAACTTTTACTACGTCAGTGTCTGCCGCTGCTGCAGTCATCGTCATCGCGGTCGCCGCCACTGTCACCATTGCCGTCGCTGCGCTGCCGCTGCCGCCGCCGACATCTGCTTTATTTGTACTTTTTTCTCTCTTTGCCCAAAGCCTTTGATTGTAGTTGAAGCAACGACAACATTGGCGACGCCAGCGCTGCCGAAATATATATTTGAGCATTCATTTATGCGATTTTTTTTTGCCGCGCGAATTCGTGCACTCTAGCTAGAAATGTATCTTATAGATACACGCGCACTTCGCTTACTTGCCGCTGTCCCCAGCAATGGTTGTGAAATTGAAATGTGCTCAGCCTGTTATGGCATCATCAGACGTTGTCGCAGCGTCATAATGACCCCTATATGATCATAATGATAATAGCGTAGAGCCAGGGGTGGGTGTAACGTAGATGGAACTACAATGACAATCCCGAATAGTGAAGCAAATACCAAGCAATAAAAAAATGAAGAAGACAACCGAAAAATACAAAGGATAGATGAACGAAAAGTGATGGAAAAAAGGGAGTAAGTGGCCGAAAAATGATGTGGTCATAATTCTTACGATTTAGGGATGTTCTTGGATAAACTTTCGACCCAAAGATAGTTAACTAAACTAAACTACTTGCTTAACTTTATTACTAACTCTATCATTTTGGTTTGATTCAGCTCTTGAGTAGGATTTGAATATGTTAGACTAAAAACTTTGTTAAATGGGAGAACAACTCCACAAATTCTGTTAAATATATGTCTTCGGGGACTAACCTAAAAAAGAACAGTTCTGAATATGTAGGAACCCTTAAATGTTAATACTTTTAACTCAGTTTATATATAAGAACATTGTGTTTCTTTTATATTTACATTTAGGTTCAAATAGAAAACCTCGTACAACATGTTATTAAATTTGGCCTTTATTATTATGCGTTTATACAGATTTGAACGCCATTGACTGGTCTGGTGGTAGCTAAAGGTCATTTCCATAAATTTCACAGTACCTAATGCTGGCTGCAAATGGTGTTTTGATGGTGGCGCCTTTGACGGCGCCAGTGTTTTGCGGCCTATTAAGCAAATTACGTATACGCACCGTTGCACGCGTAAAACATTTATGCATGTTTCATAAGCGTGGCTAAAATATATTAGCATACTTTTGTGTGCGTGTCGCCATTTAAGTAAATCAAATGCGTTATTTTTAGAGACAAGTAAAGGAAAAGCCGGAAAGTCGGAAAGTACACACACATAAACAATGAAATGGCGGAGTGTGAGAGCGTGTGTGTGTGCATAAAATGCAAGAAGCTGTGAAAAAATGCACTTGAGAGGAACACTAAAAAAATCAACGAAGTAACAAGAAGGAAATCCAGTAAATTATCGAAACAATACGAGAATTGAGATTGCGATTGCGAAACTGGAAACATCAACGGAAATAAACGCGAGATTGCAATGTTTTTGTTTTACAATCGACGCATTTTTGTCATTATTATAATTGAAATCCTGCTGCTGCTGCTGAGCGATGACAATGGACAACCAACGCTGACCAAGTTGCCGACAACAGGTGAGTAACTGCAACTTCATAGCCGCCCCCAAGTAAACTTTAGACTCTTGCGCCAAACTCCAATAATCATAAACTAATGGCCAAATGTGCGGGCGTGTCTTGAGCTAAAAATGAAAAAAAGAAAAAAAAAAAAACGACAAAAAACCCGAACTTGTTGAGTTCTCTCCAAGAGTTTACGGGAGGACCATAAAGAAAATCGGCAATATAAAATATTAAAGTTGGTAAAACACGCGAGAAAAGTTTTTGGCCAAGAGCTAAACATTGTTGCCACCCCTTGACTGTTCACTTGTTTTCCCCTTTTTTGGGGGTTGATTCGTTCTGGCTCTCTGACTTGGAATAGCCCTTTCGCATGTATGTGTGCCATTGCGGGAGCTTATTGCGTCGTTGATTTGGCTAAGCGAAATTATAATTCTAATTTATGTGCATTACATGGAAGTGTACAAGTTGTAGCAACAATCCGATTCCCTTTTTTTTTTGCCAGCTTGTCACATTCCCACGACCCTACTTAGAGAACGTACTCTATTTACTTTGAAGATTGCAACCGTTGTCAAATGGACCCACAGAATTGTAATTTGCTAAAAGTATTCAACAATCAATCAATGCAAACAAAATCACATGTTTTCCTTTCTCATGCCATCGACACAATCATTAACTATTTAGCCCAATCAAGTGCAGGGCATGGGCGAGTCCATAAAACCCCAAATGCGAAAACTTTGCCACACATGATAGAGCAGCAATGGCTTTGCAGTTGGGGACGAGACGCAGGACGGGGACTATGTGGCAAAAGTCCAAGTCCAAGTCAAACGACTAAGCGGCATGTCGTCAATAAATTTTCCATTAAATTCAAAGCAACCCAAAAAAGTAAAAAAGAAAAAAAAAAGAAGAAAAATAGAAAACAAGCAAATAGGAAAAAGGAAAGAAAAACAAGCGTCCATAAAGGAAGGTAGCGTCGAGTACACTACATAAGTTTTGATCGTTGCACACAGACGCACACGAGTGTGTGTTTGCGAGTGTGTGTGTGTGTGTGTGGGTGTATGTATGTTGTTGTATAGCTTCCTGTCTGTCCTGGGAGGCCGCTTATTCAATTTAGCACTGGCGTGTGGCGCCATCTATCGCCCACCAGTTAAAGGCAACTACAATAAATACCACACAAGAAACATGCTTCGTTTTTAATACCCTGTAGTTAAGATGGAGTTATCTACTGCCTTAAGCCTCAGAGATCTTTAAACTTTAAAATATAATCGAGTCTAGAAATAGTGAACTCTCATTATTGTGATCAATTCAGATAGTAAAAACTTTAATTTCGGACAGTTGAGCTTATTTTTATCTCTGAGATTTTTTTTTGAATTTAACATTTATTTTCTTTAAATTGCTCGTACAAATCTCTAAAGCATTTCATTGTACTACTAACTAAATATTGTAATGATGGATCTTAGACAATTGTGTAGTAGTGAGAGCAACTTTATTTACTTTGGCCTTAAATCTTAGTTTTTAAAGCACCTTTAAGCAAAAAGCAACCAAAGAAGTCCAAAAACAGTACCTTTATATAGACTTTAAAAAAAAACAATTAATATTGCAGGGTATCTGCTGCAGGGCACTCTTTATTTTTTGTTACCGTCGGCAAATAACTACAACATAAGCTATTGGAAAAGCAACTCTCACATCATCAGTTCTCGTTGTCGTCTTTGTTGTAGTTGTAGTTGCTGTTGTTGTAGTTGTTGTTGTTGTTGGCATTTTATTCATACTGCAAACAGCATATCATTTCGTGTTGTTGTTGTTGTTGGTATTGTTATTGTTGCATGCCGCGTGCCTCGTAGCAACCTACAAACTGCCACGGAGCCCTCCATATTCATATGCAAATTGCGTTGGAGGACCTTTGGGCTCAGCTGGGATGTTGCTGAGTTTTGTTGGGTTTTGTTTTGCTTTTTCTCTTTTTTTTTTTTGGCTAAGCTCAGTTGTTGTTGTTGTTGAGGTTGTTGTTACTGTTGCGTTGGTGGCGCCCAGCGCTTGATTTCAATTTCAAGTGCTTCCTGTTTTTGCAGTTATTGCTGTATTTTGCTATTTGACATCTCAAGCAGCGTTACTTGGCTGCTAGTAACAACAACAAACACAACAATAAAAACAACAAACAGTTGAAATAACAAGTTGAGTGCCTGCACCGTGTTCTCCTTCTCCTCCTTCTCCTCCTCCAACTCCTTCCATTTGCTCTTCTGCTTTGTTTTCCCTTGGCAAATCGGCTCTATTCTGGTCACAAATGCGCCAAGGCATTTGGAAACTGCTCTTGACTAGACGAGTGTGCCTACCACGACTACGACGACCTTATGAGAAACTGTAGCAAGAACAAGAGCTGGAGCTTGAGCTTGAGCTGAATCGCGAGCTGTTGCAGCCGAAGGCACAAAGTGGTTGTTGGGCTTTGGGTTTTTTGGGATTGTGGCAGCATCGCCTTGTGGCGCCTTTGCGGTTTTTGAGCCTCGCCAGAGGTTGAACGATTTTGAAACCCACAAAAACACAGTCGTGTGTATAAGTATTTGCTCTGATTAAAGTTGCCATCGAAATATGCTGCAGCGTGCACGGGCTTTAGTGTTAGCAATATTATTTTTTTTTTTGGCTCTCTTTTTATAGCCCGACCATTGAGAATTCTCGACATCTTTAAACTGATTGCTCGCTGTTGGTTGCCAAGGCTACATCCTGTGCCCGTTTACCCACAGCTCACGTTCCACAGTAGCTGTGTGTGTGTGTGCGGCAATTCCCGGAAATCAGTTAAGTACAGCATGGAACTGCGCCTCGGGCATTTGGCACCCAGCTAAAAGCAGCAATGATTACTTTTGGCAGCTTTTCGCCGCTGCCCTCAAAAAAAAAAAAAGGTTGCAAGAAAAATCATAATTTTTAATGCGCATCATGGAATGAGGCCAACAAAAAACGAGCATTTATAACATATTTTTTTTTCATTTTCATTTTGGTGGCCCGACCGGATCTTATACCACCCCACCTCATTAATGTCCCCCACCAAATCTGTTTCAATCCGACGCGTGGCGACTGGGCGTGAATAAAAACCAAATTCTATTAGTTCAATTAGACAGTTGCGTTTGGGGTCTGCTGACTGACAAACCTTACTGTGGCCCAAAACTGTGGGCCATTATTTAATTTGAATTTATACACTCGCATTAAGGGCCTTAAGGGTGCCCAGCCCCATTGTCGTGCAGACATTCGTGTACTTCCATCTTATTGAACTTATTTTAAGGTTACAAGTGACGTTTCCCAGGCAACTTTTATGTCGCGCCTGAATTCTGTTTTTCTCAAGAAATCATTGAACTCGCTAAAAATTGTGCTATTGCGCTTGTCATAATTTCTTTAGATGCGCTCATCATCAGACATCATTATTGAGAAATTTTCAATTATTTAGAAAGCGCTTCATTTTGATGCTTTTTAACTTCAAAAGATACCGATTCTTTTTGACCATCTCTTGTCATTTATTAGCTGCTTTAAGAAAGTTAAGTTATTTGGGAATTTCTTGAGAATATGAAACTACAGTCGAACTTCCCTAACTCGAATCTTTAGTTTATTAATTTTACTGCTCCAGTTAGAGAGATATTCGAGTTATAGAAGTTCGAGTTATGGTACTTCAACTGTATTTGTATTTCCTATATACTTTTATTTTCCCTGTTTAGTTAGTATTAAAATTGACACGTCTTTCTTATTGATATTTAACAACATTAACCTGATTCAAATAATTCTACAATATTTATTTGACAATTGGAAATTGCTTACAGAATATGTGTTCGTTTATCATTTGGGCTTGCTTGTCTTGTTTATATCACTGTGTACTGTCACCAAATGGAACAAGTAGGCTGCTTATGAATTTGGTACCCTCATACTTTAACACTTGGTCTTGGTTGTGTGCTTGTAAGCCCATTAGACGCTCACTGGTTCTGGGCCGTCATCTGCAAACAAAACGACCCCAACTCAATAGAAGCTTTTTTTCTTGGCCAGTAGGCAAAGTGGCAGTAAAAAAAACCGAAAATAGAAAAAAATCAGCACATGGAAAATATTCCCCTTAGTCAGCATGATGTTTGCATTTTTGTTTCTTTTTTTATTTTTATTTTTTTTATATGTTTTTATTATTTTGCCCCGTCGTCGACATGTGCGCCCAGTTCTTGAGAGAGAATGTACATAAATACCTACTTATTTATGAAAAACGAGCTCTGAACTCCACATTGAGTTTGCACAAGTGCCGCCGTTTGGCAATTAAAATTATTATTATTATTATTATAAGTTAGTTGGCAGAATTTCAAGTGGCCGGGGCGCCACATAAGAAAAGTTTACAAACTTTTTGAATTATTAGAGCGGCACTCCTAATTAAGTTCATTTCATAATGTGCAGACTTAAAACAGTCTTAAATGCTTTAAGGTACCCGAAATTGGATCGATAACTCATGCGGAAAACTTTGATATTTAAAAATATTAAAAATCATTCTTAAGGACTTTAGGTGTTCTATAGCTGATTGAAACTCTTTTATATAATTTTGAAATATTTTATTCTTAATTATGAACAGGAGCACACTTAAGTCAATCAATAATTTGTGTTTTTCTAGATATTTTGGTCTTCATAAGTAACTGATTTTTGATATTAAATATGTATTTGGTCCCAGTCCGCTTTGGTGTTAGTCGCATAATCAACACGAAATGTTGACAAATCACCCCTCGCACCGCACCGCAATACATCCACCCATCCGATGGATTTGCTGACAGTGGCAAGTACAAATAAAATCCATTAAAAGTTGAACCACATGTAAGCCGACTTCGAGTAGTTTCATATTATTTCGTTTCTGTGTTTTCTTTTATGTCTGTTTCTTGTTATTGTTCATATTAGAATGACGCACCTTTTTGATATACAAAAGACTGGGAGGGTGAGAGGAGAAAGAGGAGGAGGAGAGTGACAACAGCAGGCATTTTACCAGTAATGGCCAATGGCCAATAATAAAGAACTGTTTTTCTATGATCTTGTCGAAAAGAGGCGTATTTTTATACCCTTGCAATGAGTTTGTTAGTGCTGTCATCGCATAAGATGTATTATATATTTTTCTACTTAAACTTGTCCCTCAGTTTTGAAATTATACAAATTATAAATCTGTTCAGATTTAGCAAGGTTATTAAGGTTTGAAGTTGGTTCGATTTGTGACAAAGCCACTTTAAAAGTCTTTTACGCATGTATTTTGAAATTATAATGACTTCTTTTAAATTCTTTTTTAAAATTCGATTCAATTTATTTTTTGTCGATTTTTACAATTTGATTTTTCAGTCGATTCATGGTTTGGATTTACATCACTAGCATAGTCTGAGAGAGTATTAAATCATTTTTTCACTAACTAGCTATTGTAGCTTGTTTTGAGTCTGTCTGAACTCCACGTGTTTCTCTTTTTTCTATGGTCATTGTGGCTTGAGGTCAACAAAACAATTTCGGCGGCTTTTTCTATAAATAGGCTCGATTTTTAAGTAGTTTGTTATTGTCATTAGCGTGATGGACAACACCTAAGATTCAGATACCGAAGAGTGGCGATATACGAGTACTATACACATGAATGTCAACTACGCAGGAATGGTAGTTGAGCATTTATTTTTGAGTGACAGCGTTGTTCAGACTTCTTCGCTTGTGGTTGTGGGTGTGGATGTGGGTGTAGGTGTGGGTGTGGGTGTAGGCAGGGGTATTCGTTGCTGTTTTGCTGTCATTTGAAAACAACATTATTACTACTATTATTATTATTTTTATTGCGAGTACTACTCGTATTATCAGCAGGTTTCGAGTTCATTGAATTCGACTGCGTCCCGTCCATGACAGAACCTTGGCAGGCAAAGTGGGTCAGTGTAATCAACACAATCAGTGCCTAGGCATGCTCCTACATTTCCCTTCTCTCTCTCTCTCTCTCTCTCTTTCTGGCTCTCGCTCCTTGTCGGCGCCACCCACACCCACAGTTTTTTGCTCGTCTCGTTTGGTTCTTTCTAACTTTTGTGACGGTGTTTACTCTGCTCTCCATGGTTGCCATGTAGCTGCGACAATGGTGATTGCAATAAATGAAATTAATGCGTATTTGAAAGAGCCAGACAGGCGAATCAATTGACTGAAATGGAGTCCCACATTTCAACGACACGGGGCAAATCACAAACCATGAGAAATCCGAAAAAATGAAAACAATTTAACATCATTTCTTCTATAGTATTTTCTTCTTTTCTATTATTATTATATTTGAAACTTTCGTCACGAGTTTCTAAATCATTTAAACTAATATTTATTAGATTACAAGATAATAGTTCATCTAAAACTGTTCGAATAAATCACAATTCAGAATGGACAAAGTTTTAAAAGAAGTGAAAGAGAGCAGCTAGAACTTATTTTAAAATGGAACTTTTAGGTACAATATATATTTAGTATCATATTAACAGATAAATATATAAATTGGTGTAATGACTGACTTTAATAAGTACTATATGTGTGAATTTACGTTTATAAATATTCATAAATGTATAATACCAATTTTCACCAGATAAAAGGAATAAAAATGATATGGATGACAAATGGTTGTGCCTTTCTTTGACAATGGCAGGAAAGCTGGGGGAACTTCTCCTACCTTTTTGCATGAGCTTTTTTCAGCTGCTTACAATAAATTAATTATTACCGAAAACAATGTAAGCTTGCATCAGCAAATATATAGTATAATTTATTAATTTGTATGCCACGCTGAGCGTTGAATCGTTGGGGGAAATGTAGGCGGCGATGGACAGCTAAATACATAATAAAATGCATTTAGGATCATTAAGTTAATTTCATAAATATATAATTACAGATCTATTTTTAAGTGCTCTGGCTCAACACATTGCATGTGACTTGAGTATTTTTTAGAAACCTAACCAACCGTAGAAGTCGGCCAAAAAGTATAAAGACAAGACCAAAAAAACCCCCTGTTGAGGTGTGTGCAAAGGGTGTGCCCGACTGCAATTAAACGCGCCGATTATACACCAAAAACAAAAAATTAAAATGGGCATAACAAAAACCAAAAACTCGAACTAAAGTGCATTAAAAAAAAAAGCATTAAATATATGTTGAGCAGAAAACAAAGACAAAAACAACAAAAATGGAGAAAAAACGTCAGCTTGCAAATTGACACGAGATATGAACACGGACATGGATACGGACGGGCAAAAAGTAAAGCAACTTGGCTTGGTTTTAACACTTCTTGGCTTGAATTGCTCTTGATATTTGTTGTTGTTATTGCTGCTGCTGCTGCTGCTTTTTTGGCAGACACTGTAAGAGCACCCCCTTGACACCGTTCCCCTTTGGTTGCGCCCAGAGTTAGGTAGGAGGGGATCAAATGTTGGCGCAAGCTCGTTAAAAAGAATTTGGTTCACTTGTTGTTGTTGGTCAACAAAAAATGAAAAGAATAAGAAAAAAAATAAAAAAAAAACGCAGCACTTTGCTGGGCTTGAGACACTCTCTGGCTATGTCCACAGGCTGTACGCCAAAACTGGTTTTCGGACTGCATTCTTTGGGGCCACGTTTATAGCCAAGTAGCCTACCAGCCAGCTCAGGCAACTCGGCTCAAAGCAGGCTCGCTCTCCTCGCAGTTTGCCAAGTTGTTTGGCTGAAAACAAAATTGAATCATATGCGCCAATGGCAGTCTCAAAAAAATAAAAAAAAAAGGAAAAAGAAAGACGTTGTTTCTATGAATTTCAGAACGTTGCGATGTATCGATATATCGAAGCTTACCTGCTACAGTTTCTGGCTCTGATTCTTTGTTTCTGGCCAGGTTTTTGTTTTCTTCTGGCTTCAACAACTTTGCAGCTAAATTTTGTTTTGCGAATTTCGTGCACGTTTCGCGCTTTGCATGATTAATTGTTTATGCAAATTGATGTTTGCTTATATGGCACACAAAGTGCGAAAGAGAAACAGAGTAGGAGACGAAGAGGCAGAGGGATCGAGAGAGAGAGAGATGTGAGTTCAACTCCCGTTTGGGCAACTTAATACTGGCATTCAATCACTTAAGTTTAACATTTATTGCCTGAATTCCAATCGAAATTAGAATTAGATTGTTATTTAGATGCCGAACAAGTAATAATCCCATTATAACACATGCACTGCTTATGCTTATTTAATTAATACACAATTAGCTTTCAGTTGATGTTCATTTGCATATTATGCGATATGAATTTAAGTGCAATTCAATTCGTTGTTATTCCAATTGGATTTCATTCGAATAACGTGATTAACTTTGTTGCAAATTAGTTGCCAACCTCAAGCAAAAAACAACAACATCAGCTCACACCAAAAGATAAACAGCTAAAGATAAAGATAGAGGCAATAACAGACACTGTGATAGAGGCAAAGTTTTAATTAACATTACAGCTTAGTTTTGTTTTGTTTTGGTTTTGGTTTTTGCTTTTTTCTTGTTGCCTAGCACAGTGTTTCCAGCTGAATAACAAATTGAACTTTCAACTGTGCTAAAAGATTTAAATGTTTGCTTTTAACTTGTCTGCTTAATGATCTGAAAAGGCCGTTAAGTGATATGTGATGAAGCAGTTTACATTTAGGCCTAGAAGTTAAATGTGATGAGTTTATAGTAATTAAGCACCTGAACGCTATAGCTCAACACTGCAAGCTCGACTAGTGAATATGTGAAGTCGGGTTTGTAATTATCTATTATTAAAAAACCTTTTTTAAGCACATGAAAGCTTCTAAACCAATCAGACAAAGCTTTATAAGCGTGATTGCTACATTAATGCACTTTTGTAATATATATAATATATTTTCATATTTTTTTGTATGAGAGCTTTATACCCAAGCAGCGAGCTCAACTATCCCATAAAGCTCATTCTTATGTTGTCTTAATTAAGACATTTCGTGTAATCGACGTGAGTTCCATTGATGTTGCCCCACTGTGACACCCCACTGACATTTAAACTTGATGCGAACGCACGAATTAACATAATTAACCGATAGTTGGAAGTTGGGCCGAGTGCACGACTTGTCTCAGCACAGATTGCGTGCACTTCATGACACTCGGTTCTAAATGGTTGACAGGTAATTGTAATAAATAACTCGACTAATTAGTTTTGAAGTTTTCGATATTTATGCGCATTAGGCAAATTTTAAGCTCCAGCAAACGTCAAATCATTAGTGCAAAACATGTTGCGGCAATTTCGTATGTTTCTCTCTCTCTCTATCTCTCTGCCCCGATGCTGAAATGAAAAATGTAATGGAAAATGAAAAACGAGCGAAGGCAGCTGGCAAATATGCTTGTTTCGAGTCATAATCGAATTGGGCTGTTTGGCAGTTCGTAAAAACAGTGCAAAATGTTAAAGTAAAATTGATGAATTGGCTGACAGGAATTGTGCTGGGCAGGAGAGAGACCGACCCGGGCACGTAGCAAGCGGCGTATACGTATTTTCTAATTAAACGCTAGCTAACGCTGCCTCTGGCATGTGCTCTACCTGCTGAAAAACTCAACTGCGCGTGCCATTGTAATGGGGATGGCAAAAAAGCCTCCCAAACCTCCACACAGACATATTCTGAAATGGCCGCAGCCGCCACCTGGCATCACAACATGCTGTCGCCTGTTTAGTCCTGATATCAAAATGGCTGCCATGCGGCCATGTTGTGCGGTGTGTGTGTGTGTGTGTGCCTCCTTGGCTCCTCTCGCGCCTCTCGTCGTCTCTATGCCATGGAATCTCTCCAGTGTATTTGCTGTCATTTGTAGGTATTTCTGTTGTTGCTTTGGTAACTAATTGTCATATTGCCCCCAGAGAGTGCTGAAAGCGACACAGACCCACATAGCACACAAACCCATTCCAATCTCTGTTTGGAGTAGGTGTTGAGGGACCTCCAGTTTCAGTGGCAGTCGCACTTTGTGGGTACATGATTCAATTTTACTTTGTTTGCACATTGAACTGTTGTCTCTTTTTTTTTTGTTTTATTTTTTTGTATAAATGCTCTTCTCATGTTGTTGCTGTTTTTTTTATTGTTAAACGGAAATACCACCAATAATTGAAAATGGCGAGCAATGAAAAAAGCCACAGTATTTGCCGCATATTCGTTTCGTTTCGATTCGATTCGATTCGATTCGATTCGTCCTTTGCAATAATTAATGACCCTTGGAGCTGGCGATGCCAGTGATTTATGCAAGCAGTTTAATACATAAGTGAACTGTCCCACCCAGCGTATACGTAATATGTGTTTTTGTATATACAAACAAATTGTTGGCCATTATGCAAGATTCGTTGCTCATTGGCTACATTTATGGCCATGGAATTTGTATTTAATTAATTTCCGTCTACTTGCCAATTTCATACCACTTGTTGATCTCTTAAAATACGAGTAATGACAAGAAAAAATGCCTTTTCAAAAACTATAACCACGTGACAACGCTTAACTTGCTGTGTACTCGCATTTGCGTGTCTAACAAGATTTTTATATAACATTTTCCGCTCGCTTAATACAATTGCCATAGAAACTAAATAGATAGAGGCTGCCTCGCAAATTTAATATGTGTCCTGGCAACGGAAATAAATAAATCGCACGGCCATTTGTCTCAAGTAGCCTATGAGACTCGATTTGATACTGAGAGGAGGTGTGTAAGACACAAATAGATATTTAGGCAGCCATGTGGAGGTTATCAAGGTAAAATATTTGCACCACTTGTCATCAGGTATATGCAAAGAAAACAACTAGAGATATATTCAGCTAAGAGATGATCGACTTGGAGGCACACTTGGCACAAACTAACAGTAGTTAAGTATCTATACATCTTTCCTCCTATGACATAAATTTACCCAACGTATAAAGTAAGATACCATATGGATACCATTGAATATACATATTTTTCGGGTTATCAGACTATTAATTATGGTATTCTAAAAATATACTCTGGAAATTTCGATAAACGTCAACAGCTTAAAAGGTCTTTCGAGCCATGTTAGAAATGGACTTTTAATTATCGGTCATTATGTAGATACAAGCTCGAATACCTCAGGCAAAATTTTGTTAAAATTTTCGATATAAGAATAAAAGAGCGAAGCGAAAAATGATCAATAATTTGAAAATGATTATGCATAAAAATGTGTGTAAGAATTGTGCGACAGAGGAGAGAAGACTCTTTATAGGGCTCTGTGTAATTAATCAATCTCAAAGAAGGCAACGACATGTTCTTTAAGGTATTTGTCATAAATCAGGCAAGATTAATCCATTGGCCAAAAAGACACATGTTAAGGACCCACATGCAGGTATTAAGTCTAATTGATGGCTGTTTAATGAACCGTTTGATTTCTCGTTTGTTAATTAAATTTATGCCACGTACCATCGCACCACTGAACCACCGAACCACACTGAACCATCGAATTGTTACATATGTGTAACAAATTTGCCCCACTCTCCGAGTCAATGATTTATTGTTGTTTGTCGAACGCCAAACTTTTCTAAAGTAATTTGCGACAAATCATAAAGGCATTTTTTCTTTGTTTTTCTAAGATGTATATATGTGTGTGTGTGTGTGTGTGTGTGTGTGTGTCATGTCTCATGTGGTGTAAAATTTATGCGCACACATGCGGCTCAGGTGATGGCGCTCTCAACTCCTGTCACAATTTACTTAGCTTGGCGTTTTTTTTTTTTTTACTGACAGCTGCGGCATTAACTCAAAAACTTGCTCTTGGCCATTTGAGTTGGATTGGGAGTTTGAGTTTGAACTGTAACTGAAACTGAAACTGGGGGGATTGACTCTTTGGAGTTCTATAAACATAATTAACACTTTGATCAAATTTAACAGTTTGGCAAAGTTGAGCTGTTGAGTTGCAGCATCCATGCATTAAAATAATTGTGTAAAAAAAGTAAATAAATAATAAGCATAAAATTATCATGTTATCATGTTGTATGCTGTGCGTTTCGCATCGACTCCTTGTCTCGCTGTCGTATTTCTGGTTGATTTTAATTTGTTTTGAACTGAGCGAAAGAGCAAAAACCAACACGTCCTGCGTCAGTACATCATCGTCATCATTAGCGCTTCCTACCAACTACAACTACAAGAACAAGAACAACAATTGCAGCTACAGCTGGCCTGCTGTGGCTGCCACTTTGCATAAGCTTGAGCTGGAAACGTGGAGCATGGAGCGATTCGGTCGGTTGCCGCTGCTTATGCTTCCTTATGGCAGTACTCAACGCCACTTCCCTTGGCTCATTCATCTCACAGAGACAGAGACAAAGATAGACTGAGGAACAGAGAGAGAGAGAGAGACACTGAGTGGCACAGACAGGACGCACATAATTCAAGTTGTGCTCATGGCACGAGGCTCAGCTCAACTCAGCTCAGATCTGCTTTTCTCTGCTCCGCTCCGCTCAACTCAATTCATCTCAGCTGAGCTCTCGAACAGAGTTGCCTGAATTTCTACTGCTAAAATAGCTATTTTGAACAGCAAATGTAGCTAAAACATTAAATATTTTATCAATATTTTCCTAACTGAAAATCATACTTAATATTTGATATTTGCTATTAGGTATTCATTTTCATAAGTATTGTAAATTAACCTGACAATCTAAAATGGACGACAAATATTTTTTCTTAAACTAGCCAGATTAATTTTCCATACAATTTTCTACATTTTGGAACTAGAAAAATTGCTAATTCTAACTTTTTAAAAGCTAAAATAATAACAACACTGCTCTTAACCCATAGCTTGCTATATAGCCGAGTCTGGGGAACGAACTCAGCTGTCGTAACTGGCAGTTTTACTTCACGCCATTGTTGTCTTTCTCCCTGTTGTCTTTCTTCTTGTTGCCTGTCGCTTCGAATTGTTAGGGGTTTCGCTGCACCCCCTTAAAAAGACGACCCTAGTTGGACCTTTTGAAATTTCGCGAACTGCGTTAAGTGTTTCCCAAATTCGTAATTATACTTTTGCGTTTCGAGTTATTTGTCGTAGTTATGCCACATCCTTGCCTTCCTTCCTGTCTTGCCTGCCACTGTTAATTTTTTAGTAGTGGCGCAAATTGAAATTGATATGATAAAGTGCGAGCAAGCAGCCAAATGTCAGGCATTTTTTCATTTTTGCATTTCGGCAATTGGATTTTAAGCACCCGGACCCGAAAAAAGGGTGTGTAAAATAGTGTGTTGTCTCATTGTCATTTGTGGAATGCTTTACAAAGCGAAGGGTTGATGTGCACGTACAATGCGTCGTATACGTAATGTCTTCTTCTAAAGCAACCAGTTTGTCGTATATCTCAGCCTGTCTCTGGAATTGTCTAAGTGTCTGTCAGTGTGTCTGTCTGTGGCAAAGTGTTCATTTCGTAAGCTAAAAAAGTTTATAAATCATTTCAATTACATTTCGCTGAGCTGTGACAGGAAACAGAACTTTGGCCACAACTTTTAGCCAGTGAAAAGTTTGTCAAAAAGAAAAACTTGGGCTGTACTCGTACTCGTACTCGTACTCGTACTCGGGCCATAGATGAGTTATAAGCGTTGACAGCTGCTTTGAGTTGACGCTTAAAGATTGTTGGATTAACTCTGAAACTCTTAAGACTTGGGCTCGTAGGTGTTTTGGATTTGGATTTCGGTCTCGTCTGTTCTTTCTTTGCTGATAGGATCAGAGCATTCAATGCCATTTGATTGCTTCAAAGGAAGTTGGTTTTCTCCTAAGCGGTTGACACGAGTTTGACCCGATTTGATATTGATGTCACTGGACGGACATCATGAAGGCAAACTTCGCAATTCATCGTGTTATCTGTGAAGGGAAACTGAATGCACCGGCCATTACTTTATCTATCTACTCCAATGATGTCTTCGCTAATATGCCAGGCAACTGCTCCTGCAGCATTGGCCATGTCCACTTGCCCCCCCTGGCCTTTCGTTCTTTTTATGTGCTCTATATAATCAGATATGGCATTTTATTTGCTCAGCAAAGCTGCACGAGCTGTGAACAGTATAGGAATGGAAAGAGAAGGGAAGAGAGTAGAAAAGAGTGGAAGGCAACGTCGAAGCTGGGGCAGTAATGAAATGCAGATAAATATCAAATAGAACGTTCATTGTTTGGCAGGACTGAGCAGCCCCCTTTATATGTATTATACTCTATATGTATTCGTATGTGTACTATATTATCTTATGATATATTTCGCAACATTTATCACAAGTTAATTTGATTTTAATGAAATGAATTCAGCACACACACACAAAACTGGAAATGCCCAAAACAACTTCTAAGATTACAAAGGGTAGATAATGTTAATGAATAAAGGAATGAAAAAAAAAAGAATGGAGAAACAGAAGGGAATTGAAGGTACGCCCTGAGGGTTTTGTCGGCCTGTCGTTGTTTTTTCTGCAACGTAAATTCGACAATATTAGGCCATATTTCCATTGGCTGCGTCCCCTGGCTGCAACTGCAATTAACAGCGCAATAACGAGGCAAAACAAAAAGTAAAAATAAATAAATTAAAAAAAAAAAATTGCTTAGCTTTTTCGACTTTTTTTTTTTTTATATTTTGGGTAATTTATATAAATGTTTTTTTCGGTGCTTGCAGCTGCCGCTGTCGGGGAAACGTGACGAGCATTTTGGCGTTTTTATAGAATTTTAACAGCTCCTTTTTTTGTTGGGACGGTTTTTTCTCTTTCAACGTATAGCTAAAAAATTAACATAAGCGTCAGCGGCGCATATTTTAACTCGGTCAAATTGCCGGCGTCCGGTTCGCCGTTCGCGTTAGTTGTGACACCCCCCTCCCCCCCTCATCCACCCTGGGTTTTGCTGTGTCTCTCGCTGCTGTCCGCGGTCGCCTCTCATTGGCCCGTATTATGGTTTAGCATAAACAAATTTGCAGCACCATTTGCCGGTCGGTTTCGGTTTCAGTTTTGCAGCTTTGCAGTTTTGTTAATGAAAGTTCCCACCATTAGAAACAGGTTTACTTATATAGTAGAATTTTACGAGAGACGCCGCGACAGGAAGAAATCTCGCATGCTGATTACGCAAGAAGTTTGCTTTTGAAATGTTTTGAATTGTGCTTATGCAAATTTAATTGCCGTCTGACTCAGAGTTCCACTCCAGAAACATTTAATTTGTCATCGTTTTAATGCCATCGATAATGCATAATAAAAACCAGAAATAAATATCATAAATAATAATGACAATAATAGAAGTAAACAACAAATTAATGCAAATAATCTGTATAAATGTGCCGAGAGTTCATTGCACTTTTTTGCACTGAAATTTCATTTTTGTTTTCCTTTTCGTTGGCAGCAAAACGAAACGTGCCCAATTTTAAGGGTGGCTTCATTAAGCGTGGCCAGGCAGCACTGCTTTGTCCTTTGTCCTTCTCATGCTTCTTCTTTTCCCACTCCTTTCTTTTGCCACCACGAACCCTGGGCCAGTTAGCCTTAACAAAAGGCAAATGCCGTTAAGCGGCAGAAGGAAACGAAGACCGACAAACAAAATAATGTTATTGCGTTGCCAAAATGTCGAGCTCCGAACTCCGAGCGTGTTTGGCAATGGAGCATTTTTGTCCCTGCATGCAAATGGCATTTGTCTGTTTGCTGGCCTTGCTGCTGCTGCTGCTGATCCGCATTCTCATCCTCGTCCAGGTCCTGGTCCTGGTGGAATATCCATGCAAGCCCTATGGCATGTGCGAGCTGCCAGCCATTGTTCTGTTGAATTACGCACCAAAATGCTTTCTAGCTAAAGTGTTTTTAAAAATACATAATTAATTTACAGATTTTACTACGCTTTTCTATTCGTTTGTCAATGTCGTTGCTGGTTCTTATATTGTTCGCTTGGCTTAAAAGGGTAAAATATAAACAGACAAATTTACACTGCTTCGAATATATAACAATTCTGACGTTTTCTTATACTCGTATTTATTATTCAATATTATTATTATTCGACTTTTGACATTATTTTTTAATAATATTTATTATTAGTTCTAATACATATATTTTTTATTACTATTTTTAAAGTTATATTTGAATAATTTTAATTTATTAAATTGTTTGCTTAGCTTAAAATCGTTAATTGAAACAAAAGGTCAGAATGAAATCTCTGGCTTTTACGTTAATTAATTATTCAATTAAGTATTATTAATGCTTCAATATTTTTTATAGTTTTTTTTATAATTTAATTCTATCAACTCAATTAATATTTTCTCGATTTATTTTTATTGCCATTCAAATGGCTGGCAAGGAAATTTCCTTTGATATTTGCACACTTTCTAACTCAACTTAAACAATTTATTCATAGACGCTTTGATGTAAATTGAGTTTGGAAATTAGTTAATTTACGATTTAAATGTCAGATCTATGAGGTAAAAGGGCTATGATTCTATTTATTTGTTCTCGAGTAAAAGTTTTAAGTATCTATTCCCTTGTATTGTCTTGGAATTTAAGGAGAAGTAAGGAAAAGTTAGCTATTGCTTTGTCAATTTCAATGGAAACTACATTAGGAGCTTCAATAAAGCCATAAAATTCGATAAGGCAATAAAAACCCTTCGTTCCAAAAGTGTTCGTGCTTTTCCTACGGTTTGAGGGGTAAAGGGGGGAAGCCCTAATAAAGAGCTGCCAAAAAGCAGCGCACTCAGAAGACGCATTGTTGGAGTTGGGCGTCATGTTGTGCTGAAAGAGAAGCTACTAGAACTCCCACACAACACACACACATGCACACTCTTTGTCCCTCTCTCTTTCTCTCAGTCATTCTTTCGTTTTCCTTTTCTGGCTTATTTGTTAAGCATTTTTGCTGTTGTTGTTGTTGCATGTGTCGGCTACAATTTGACGTCATGCTTCAAAGCAACGTAAATCACCAGGAGTGAAACATAGCAAAAGGCACAACAAAAAAGAAGAAATATAAAAGAAAGAAAGAGAGCAAGCAAGAGTGACAGAGAGAGAGAGAGAGAGAGAGAAGCAGCCACGTTTTATACGGCTGCTTAGGGTTAATGGAGTTGCAACGAAGACGGCAGCAAAGTTGCAGCCGCAGTTGCCGCCTCATTGTTGTTGATGACGTTGCCGCAGCAGATATTCAATTGACAGACGACCACCACACACACATACACATACACGCACACACTAATACACACGCTGTCTTAAAATGAAACTTACTGAAAATCACGTTGTCGTAGGCCATGGTCGACCATGTCATCCTCGTCACATCCTCAGCGTGTCATTCATTTTGCTTTGTTTAAAGCCTGCCATTTGTAGCCTATTGTTGTTGTAACACTTTATTGTTGTCGTTGTTGTTGTTATTGTTGCTGTTGTTGTTGCTTAAGCCACTTGCAGCAGTTTGCCATCAAGCGGGCGACTACATCACAAATTCGATTTGCACTGTAACGCAATATTTTCTTTAACTTTTGCCAGAGACTCTTGTTTTTCTCCCTCTCTCTCTCTCTCTCTCTCTCTCTCTCTCTCTCTCTCTCTCTCTCTCTCTCTCTCTCTCTGTATGTCTCCTTCTACCTTCCATTGTTGCAGTCTGACTGCTCTGCTCTTGCATTGTGTACGGCTCAGTTGACGGCATTATAATAATGAAGTTTGATTGGATTACATTGCAACGGACACAGAATGCAAAACGTTAACACTGTTCAACAACATCTTGGCAATGGCCAAATGCATTGAGGGAAAAACTTTCATAATTTCAAGCAGTTAGCAAAAGTTCTTCGCCAGACAGGCAGAGAGTGGGTGAAAGAGAGAAAGAGGAAGAGGGAGGAGAGTTGAGGCATTCCAGAGTTTGACGCCGGAACCGGTGGAAGTTGTCATGACCAAAAGTTTTTGCTTCTATGAAACGCTTAAAATTTTATACATTGACTTCCTTTTTGGTTCTTGCAAAATGTTTCCTTTTTGACTAGTGAAAGTCAATTCTGGAAAAATCAGATGCCAGTAGAAGTAGTTTGCCAGTGTCAAGAGTTGAGCAAGATAAATGACCCTTAGAAACATTCACAACATCAACAACATGCCGAACAACTTTCCGCTTCTTCTTCTTCTTCCACTTCCTGTCCCTGATACCACAATCAAAAATATTTATTTCCTTTTTGCTAAATGCAATTTTCACATAAAGCACAAGTTGACAATTTGTAAATGCAATTTTAGAGTTGAAATTACTTAAAAACCAAGTAAATACAGCAAGAGCATCAATAAGCAAATGATGTAATACAAGTGGGTTTTTTTTTTGCAAACCAAAGTCAAAATATTTATTTTTAGATAAGAAATGACTAAAAAAATTCAAAAAGCGAACCAATTCTAGCTGTTAATACTTTTATATTGCTTATTGAAAAATAATTTTATATTTTATTTGTTAAGTGAAATGTATTGAAACTTAATAATGAAAAACTTCTGTTCAACTTGTTAAAAAGTGAAAAAGAAAGGAACTCTCTGGTAATAAGTTCAGAGAATATTTTTTAATCTAACTGTGACTTTTAAGTTCAATTTCCTGGAGCTGTCAAAGTTACAATCGCAACTGGAGTTTGTGGTTGAGTAATTTATTTTTGACAAGAGCTGAGTTTTCTTTCAGATAATTGAAAAATAAAAAAATCAGTTTATTTTTAGTTGCTTTTTAATAGTTGTACTTCGTGGCGCTGTTTGTGACAATCTACTGTTTTTTTCACAGGGCAATTTGAGGAGTTCTGTTCTGTTTATAGTTTTTTGTATCATTTGCTCATCATGTCACGCTGACTTGACTGGTTCATGTTTATGTTGCTCTAGCTCTTGCTCTCTTGCTTCTCCTCTTGTTGCTATTTTTATTTGCTTAACAACAGCAACAACAACATCCATAACCGCAGTCAGAGTCAGAAGCCAATGCATTTCTGGCATTTTGTGTTCAGCTTTTGACTGCTTTTCATGTTATCAAACAATTTTTAGCCAGCTACTTTAGCTACGGTTGAGTTTTGCGACTGCCTTTTTAGCTGCTGTTGCACTTGTCGAACTTGAAGTGCAATTTTAATGCAAACAATTGAAGTTGAAGCGTGCAGAGCGCATAGAAGTGGACAAGAAGACGTATAAGAAGCAGTTGAAGACGAGGATGAAGGAAAAGGGCCCTTAGGACTTGTTCTTAATACCCAGTCAAACATTCAGCTTGAAGTTTTCTATTTGCAGTTTTGTTCTCAAGTCTCGATTTGAGCCCAGTTTTAAGTGCGAACGTACTTTGAACCTGCTTGGATTACGTTTCTACCTCTATTTCTGAATACCTCTCTCTCTCTCTTACACACACACACACATTTACTCAATCTCTCTATATGTGTTTCTGTCTATATCTGAGAGTCACTTTGTGGTTGTTGTGTTGATTGTTGCCGTTGTTGTTGTTGATGCGGTTCGTGGTTGTCGCTTGTCGATTGTTGGTTGTCGGTTGCTGGCGTCAGCGACAGTTGTTGGCTTATTGAAATGCATTTGTTCAATATGTTGTTGAACATGTTTGTTGGCTGCGTGTGTAGCTAATGTGGTTGTTGTTATGCTTGTTGTTTTACTGTTGTTAGCTTAAGTTGCCACTGAGTGACGTCGTCGTTGTCGTCGTCGGTGGCAGCGTCATCGTTGACTGTTGCAAATATTGACAATGCCAATGTGTGTGCATCTGTGTGTGTGTGTCTGTATGTAGTGGGAGTAAGTTTTAGCACTATTAGCCATTGTTTGCATTGAAATGGAGCTGGCAGCAGACCGGCGTCAATTGTGGCCTGCATTGACTTGACTACTTGCCCATATCACGTATACGCCACGTTGTCCGCTGTCCTTAGGGCCTAAGTGCTTCTCTCTGTGTGTGTGTGTGTATGTGTGTGTGTACAACTAAAGTGACATTAATGCGTTAAAAGTGGTTTGGTTTGGCTTGGTTTTGGCTTGGCTCATCCACATCTCTATTTGCATTTTGTATTATTTACAAGTTGAATGTAAATATTCTCAGGTAAAGGCACCTCAATTGGCTCAGCACGAGGACACATTGGACAATGACGACTTCATTAAAAAAAAAAAAACGAAAATCAATAGGAGACAAAAACGAGATTCGAACTATAAGGAAAAGCTACAGTCGAGCGAAGCTGACTGTGAGAGACCCTGTTGTTATTCTGAAATATATACAGGAATCTGTATACCAAATTTGGTGGTTTAAACTCCTATAGTATCTGAGTCTTGATATTACTCTAATATTCATTTTGCTTTAAATAAAAATAATTTATAATTTATTCCAATTCATAACTTTAAACTATATTTCAAATTTTGAATTTTCATTTAATTGATTTTCTGTCGACTGCTCTTAGTCGACGTTTAATAAATAAATTAGTATCAACAATATATGTATATATAATTTATGGCTACCATGTCTTCTTCTGCCTGTGTTTCTTTACAAACTTAATAGACTCTTTGTAGTTTTAACTACAGGGTCAACAAAAAAAAAGGAAAACTGACAGTATCTATGACAGATGGGCAGGGAATTTGGATTGTTTTGTCGTTTGTCTGTCTGGTTCCTTGTTTATTCAGTTAAGCAACGAGCGCAGCAGGCACAAAAATTGTTGCCAGTGCGAGAAAAGGATTCATAAGGATTCCGGATCGTACGCATCAATACACACACACATACACAATTAGAGCTTATGCGTGTGTGTGTGTGAGTATACGCATATATAGAATGTTATATAATACATAAGCACCATTGTTATTTCGCCCGCTGTTGCTGCGGGCTTCTAACCAAATGCAATGCGAGCTTTGCAACCCTTTGCTTCCTCGACTAGCAAGGGGCAGGAACAGTAACAGGCAGATAGGAGGGAGAAGAGAGGAGGGTAGCAGGGAAGAAGGAATGGAGTTGGGTTAGCAGCAACCGCAGCAGGAATATCAACAGCAGCCGCAACGTAACAGACTTCAGACGTCGAGTGTTGAAGCTCAAATGTCGCATTGCAATAAACTTTAGCTGGGTTTATGTGCGAGTGTGTGTGTGTGTGTGTGTGGTATTTCAGTTTAATGCCAGCACAAGGGTAGCACAGCAAGACATAGCAAGGAATAGAGAGACAGAGAGAGAGAGAGAGACTCGCTGTCGAGGCAGGTAACATCATGAAAGCGCATCAAGCACAAATTTATTAGGATAGGTTTCGTTGAATGCTTGCATTTTGATGTGCTCATAAGTGTCGTGCCTTTGCCCATGGAGAGAAAGAGAGAGAGGGTAGAGAGAGAGAGAGAGAGAGAAAGACAGGGAATGCATTAAATTTGCAATGGATGTGTGTGTAGGCCAATGAACCTTTCGCATTAACACTCGCAAAATCGAAACGACCCCAGTGAACCATTTCAGACAAAAACAACATTGAACTCAGACTTTAGCTCGGCCTTTTCCATTTGCAGTTCACAGTTCGCAGTTCAATATGATTGTGCATAACCCCTTTCAAACAACCAAAAAAACAGGAAAAAAACGTTGCTTTCCATTTTGGTAAATGCATCATTCATCGCTTTTCGAATAATGCAACAGTGTAAACAGAGGAAGGAAGGAGTAGGGAAAGTGGAAAAACTAACGTTCAATTTGCACTCACACTTTCTGTGTGTGTGCAATTTGTCTAGTGCTTGAATTAGTTCAACTCGTATTCTGTCGAGATTACGATTGCAATTGCTAGATATATATTTGACAGATTCTTAATTAAGATGCTGTCGAGATTAATTACCAATAGACAGAGCACAGAGTTATGATAATGCTAATGCACATATGTATGTAGACACTGAATTAGTCACAATTGAGTATTGTTATCATTGTAATTGCTTTTGCATATTGAGTGTGTTTCATTAGATCCTTTGCATACATTAAACAGTATTAAGCGGGGCTTAAGACACTTTAGCAAAAGCATAATCATTGGCCAAAATAAGAAGCTTCTTATCAAAACCAAAATGTAAATGAAGAGCCTTTAGAAGTTAGGCAACTCTCATCTCTTTCCATTATTATTATGTTTTTTATATTTGTTGCCACAAATCTGAAGTTAAGCAGCCTTTTTTTGACTCGCTTGACTTTCTAAGCAGCTTTGGATTTATGCAGATGACTCGAAATTGAATGCATGAAAGAATGAGAGAAAAAATAAGACTGAAATGAGCTTGATTTAACTGTTAACTGTGTTTATGACGGAGTTAATAATGATGATGCTTATATGACTTAACTGCTTATCAGGACTCTGCACTAGACACTAGACTCCAAAGAAAAAACATGATGTTTAATAATAGAAATCTGCTCTCTCTCCCATCTGCTAGCTCGCAAAACTTTCAAAAACGAGAAATTCTTGTTAAATGTGTCCTGCCACATTCTCCACCTCTCTTCCCCTCGCTCTCCTGCTGCATAAGCAAAAAAAAGGACGAGTCGCATATTTTACATAATGCTTCAAATGATGTGCTTTCTCTACTTTCCACTTTCGACTCCTTCATGCTATGCTAAATTTAATGCCAGCACAAAATGAGCATAGCTCCAGAAATTGCCATGAAACCCTTTTTTGTTATGTCCCCCATTTCCCAGACACCCTCTCTTGTCCTGTTCCCTTCTCTGTCTCTGTCTCTATACCTATCCTTGTCATTGCTGTTGACAGTGCAGTGTTAGAACTAAGCTTGGAAATTATTTTAGCTTTTTTGTATTTTGCTGGTATTTTTGTGAGCTGCCCCACCCCCTTTGTGCCGCTCTCCCTCTCCCCCTAGGCCAACATAGTCCAATTTATGCAAATTAAATTGCAATACTTTATTTTCTTCTGTTGTTGCTGCTGATGCTGCTTCTTCCCGCTTTTTTGTGTCACCAACAACAGCAACAACAGTTTGAACAACCCACATATTCGTTGTGTATGTGTGTGTGTGTG
This sequence comes from Drosophila limbata, assembly GCA_963924055.1. Lineage (NCBI taxonomy): Eukaryota > Metazoa > Arthropoda > Insecta > Diptera > Drosophilidae > Drosophila > Drosophila limbata. The sequence goes on from OZ001352.1 coordinate 28,032,349, forward strand.
TTTGTTTGTGTGCATGTTTATAAAATTATTAACGTAACTTTGATAAATTATGCTCATAAAAAATGCTTAAACGGCAATTTAAGTACGCCTAAAGTTTGCACGTAGTTTTTGTTGTTGTTATTGTTGCTGCTACTTTTATTTTTATTAGTGTTGTTGTCTCGATTTATTGGCCATAGACTCATTTGGCCAAAAACTCATTTGCCCAACGACACGAAACATGAGCAGCGGCTACCAAAATACGCGCCACACGGGCAACAGCAGCAACTTTAAGCTGCAACTGCCACCTGGAAATGTAGGCGTGGGCTGCCAACTGCCTGAGAGTGTGTGTGTGCAAGTGTGTGTGTGTATGTGTGTGCATTGCGTTAAATTAATAACAGCAGCAGCAGCGTATGATGTTGCTACTGGGAACTGGATGCCAATCCCCTCCCCTCAATATGATGCCGGTGAACGGTGAACAACTCCAGCTGCGAATCACGCCAGTGTTGCCAACTATTATGCAGAAATACATTAAAAAAAAACAGAGAATTAAAAAAGTAGGAAAGGATTTATTTAATTTCTTATAAAAATCATCATTAGATTTCTTTCATTTATTTTATTTTCTTTTCATTTATAACCTAATTCAATTTTCAAAAGTTTATTTGTACTTGTAGCTTATTTTTTAACAAAATAAATCAATTAAAAAAAATCATTTTTTGGTTTTGTTAACAAT
>OZ001352.1:28668469-28743028 GCA_963924055.1 Drosophila limbata
GCACTCGTCGATAATTAATTTTGCCGTCAAGGGATCTGCGCTCGCATTACATTTCCAACTAAGCGTCTTACTGGTAATGTAGAAGACGACAAAAAAGCAGCCAGAAAAAAAACAAGGTAAAAATACAAATCAAAAACCAATAAAAAGCAATACAATAAAAGTAACCTATGGCCAAAAGAGATGCAGTTAAAGTTGAAGCTAAGATCCGTTTTGTCAGGTTCATTGCACCGTTCGGTCGCAAGGCGCTTTATTTGATTTTTTCACTCTCTTTTGTATTATTTCTTTTTTGGTTATTTATTTAAAAGATGCTTAGGACAAAGCCGCAGCAAGGAGGGGGACAACCAGGGACAGAGCGGAGATAGAAGGCGGCTGGCTGATAGCAAAGGCAACGCATAAATTTTGCAAGCGCTGCACAAATAAAAGAGAGAGTCGATGCGATTCAAGGATAAGCTAGTAAATAGCGCTGCAGTTGAGTAAACTCGACTCTGAGAGACTCAGTATTTGATATAAAATAATTCAAATATTTTAAGACAATACACCTTCAAATGAGCAAACTCCTGAATCCTGATTCGAACCCAAAAAATGTCATATTTAATATCGTCAGTGTTTATTTGCTAAGAAATTTAATTTAAAGAAAATTTGGGGAAATCTACATACCAATTTTACTCTCTCTGCTTCTTATGCACATTTTGCACTAGACCAAATTAATATACCCTTTGTAATCTTTCAATACAGGGTTTAAAAAAAGAAGAAAAAAAGGATATTGCAAACTTAAATCAATAAATAAAGCATAAAGGATGTGGCAAGATGAGGGGAGGGAGGCAGAGTCGAGTAGGAGTCAAAGGAGTCGCGTCAACGTCATTAAATCAATGCTGCCGCCTCTCGTTGCCGTTCGCCGGCGCTAGATAACGAGCAGGACTCGAGTCGAGTCGAGTCGACTGGCAGAGGCAGGACAAACTGGAAGTAGGAGCTGCAGCCAAAGTTTGCCAAGTTTACCAAGTGACATTAACACAAACGACGACGTTGTGCTCTCGAGGAGCACATTAAAATATTCACGTCGAGATCTCTGGGACGAGACAAGTGTCGACGTTGTCCTCCCGTCCTGTTGAGATGCTGTCAGCGACAATGCGTTAGACAATGCCAAAAACACAATTGGGGCGTGTCCAGGACACATCAAGTGAACCAGGAGCAAGGAGCAAGGCAAGGAGTCTGCTCGAGTGACACTCTCAAGTGGAGAGGCTAAAAGGTAGTACCTATGGTAGAAGACAAGGCAGCAGACTTGCCTCAATTGTTTTTGTGCATGCCATGGCAAATTTTTGATTGAATTGCCGAGCGACTGTCAAGTTGATGGATTGGTTTAATCAAACTGAAGAACGACAGACGGACAGAGAGCCAACTCTTATCGATTTTTACAATTTCGGTTTTTAACCTTGAGACATGATATTTTGTGGCAGGAAGTAAAAAAGAGGCCGTGAAAAGCACGTGACCAAAGGCAGGCAGACAGGAAATATGTTTAGGAACGAGTTTAATGTTGTTTTGACTGCTGTGTGTGTGTGTGTTTGCGTGTGTGCCTAACTAGGCTTAAAGCAAATCTGTTTGTAGACGACAATGGCCACGATAAGGCGTCAAAATGCCAACAATGACAATGACAATGACAATGACAGCGACAACTACAACTACAACAGCAACAACAACTAAAACAACAAAAGTCAATAAGCAAAATGCTCTAAAGAGCCGACGGCTACAAGCTGAAATCCTTTAATGTGCTGTTAACGATAAGCCTGGAGGGATATGCAAAGGACTTGGCCAAAAACTAGCGAGACAGACGACGAGCAGCGAATATTAAAACAAATAAGCCAGCATAATGGACTGCCCCCAGCGCAAACAGGACTCGAAGGACACCAGACACCACAAAATACAGACAAACTGAGCAGCATGGAAAACGTTTTCATTTTTGTTTTCTTATTTCTTCTTTTTTGGCCACAGTTGACCCATGTCATATAAGTTAAATAGCTACATAGGAAAACGTCAATAGACAACACTCTCATACGGGGAAAAGCCAATTGGAAAAGCCCTCAACTACACAGGTCAAGCTTTAATTTCATTTTCTGGTCAATGACTTTGCTTTCCCCACTCCACCTACGTCCAGTTAGTTGCATTGATTTGACTGTTAAAAAACAGACAGAAATATATATTTGGCAATCAAATAAAGGCTTACATGAAATGCAAATGTTTGTGTGTGTGCAGCAAAAAGAGTCAAGAGGATGCGACTAATTGGTGTTAACTTCAAGCTGTCGTTGTACCAAAATTAATGGTCACACAAATTTACCCAGGCTGTCAGTCCTAACCAGACGGACTAACTGACTGAACCTCTCTCCAGGTTGGGTCCACTTTGGTTGTCAGGGTTCAACGAACTTTACCTTTGCCTCGTAAAAATCAATAGGCGGCGTCGTTCGTCGGGTTCGCAGTTTTAAAATATATTCTGAAATGGCCAAAAACGAAATGCGCATCAAAGGCACTTCAAATATCAGCATAATCGTTGCCAGAAATGAGCTCCGTCCCGGAGACGGCGACGGAGACGGAGTCGAAGCCCCTTTTGCCCAGCCAACGTCATCATCAAAACCAACAGCATTGAAGGTATGCAATACTTACGAGTTACCCTGTAGTATGAACGATGCTTAGTAGTTTTATTAAAGTTTAAGAATTAAGTTAAAAAACAAAATGCAGTTGATTAATTATATTCGTGAAATCAAAAGTAATGTAATTAAATTAGGTACCTTTGTGTCATGTTGTCCTTTTTTTTACTAGTCTTTTAAAGAAAAGTTTGAAAATACTCTAAATATTCTCATTAATAAAGGTAACAAATAATAAATTAGCTTAATAAGTATTATTATCGTATACATATTAACTTAAGTTGAAATGCACCAGCTTATCGAATTTATTAATTTACAATATGAGATTTTATACATTGTTATATTTTTTAGTTAAAAATAAATTGTAATATATATTTTTTTTGGTGTTTTTTAACTTGCCCAAGTTGTTGTTGCTGCTTGCGTTTCAAGTAATTGACTGTGTATACCCATTTACTAACTGCTTACAGAGTATAACGAGATTCGCTTATGAATGAATCAAAGGCAGCCAACATGAACATGAATAAACACACACTCACACTCACTCACACTCGCAATCACTAGATGATTGAAGTGGAAGTTTTGAAGCAGACAGCGCGGGTTTTTCTTGTTGTTGCCTTGCCAAGTTTTTAAATGTTATTTTTAGGCGGTTTTTTTTATGAGCCAAGTGAAACAGGCAAATATAATGAAAACGAAATTTGCAACTGCAGTTCGTGCCACGCCACATGGAATGCACTGCAACTTAGCAGTGGGCGGTGGGCGAAGTAAGAAGGAGTGGGCAGAGGGAGAGGGAAGAGCGGGTAAGAGGCAGGCAGGCAGTTTGTGGAAGCGTGACAAATCTTGTGGCAGCTTCGATACAAGGAAATGGGCGACGATTGGCAGCGAGTGATAAAACACGATCATGACCAGCAGCAACAGTTGCAAGTACTTAATTGAGTTGTTGCACTGCAATTGCAACAACAGCAGCAGCAACAACAAAAGAAACAGCAGCAGCAGCAGCATTGTTAATGTTGAGTTTTTCCACCAAGGGGCGTTGAACAATTTGCTGGTCCGGTTGACTGTGGACTGTTGACTGTTGTCTGTTGCATGCGGCAGCTGTGGCAAGCTGTGGCAGCACGCGCGATAAGCAGCTGCAATAAGCGATCGTCTTATCTGATAGATGCAATTATTAATTGGCGCAACATGTGGGCCAATTCGAGCTGTTGGCTAAATTATTACGCATACGCGCGCTTCGCGCCGTTAACAGCCAAAGTGAACCGCTAAGTTATTGGCCATAATCAGTAGTGGGTGTTATGCCGACCATGCAGACCGTTTATACTGGCCACAAATGGCTGGTGTTGACCCCCTGGGGGCTCAGTTGCACAACAGACAACGGCAGCAGGAGTTGCAGTCAAAAATAAAGGAGAGGGGGCGATAGGGAGCAGGTAATTTGATCAACTGCCTTTAATAGAAATTGTCTAGTCAATTGGCAGCTATAAACGTTATTGTGTTTGTGTGTATGTGTGAGTTGTACATAAGTAAATTTGTCTGCATTGTTAAGTCAAACAAACCGTTTACACAGTCAACGGTGCAAATGTTGCCAACTGGCAGCTTAACTTGGCTAACAAGTCAATGAATGCCGAAAAATTTAACAACGAGAAATAACTGCTATGCATTTTAGATAAACCATTTATTTGATAGACAGCAACTAATAATTTAAGGCTTTTTTTTTATTAATATTATTAATATTAAATAGCTATAAAAGCTGCATAAAATAAATAATAATATTATAAATAAATAAAAAAAAAAACGCATATACAGTAGAACTTCCCTAAGTTTCCTAGGTTCGAGTTTATTTATTTAGTTATTTAGTTTATTAATTTTGCTGCCACTCATTTAGCTCGAGTTAAAGAGAAATTTGAGTTATAGAAGTTCGAGTTATGGAAGTTCAACTGTGTGCAAATAGAAAGCAATACGAAATGACAATAAATAAAAATAACTCATATTAAATATTTTATATTCACAATTCAAAATTTACACATACTTAATATTTTAAATGAATTTTCATGATTTTGTTAAATTAAAGATTTTGCTTAATCAATTGGTTGCAATCTCATAAGTGCTTACAAAAGCATTGTCTACTTTTCGGCTGGCCGTGAATTACGCTTAACGAGAGCGAAAGTGAGAGTAAAGGAAGAGTGAAGAGAGCGCCATTGTGAGAGTGAGAGGTGCAAAGCTCTGTGCTAATTGCGTCAAATTCAATTCGTTAGCAACAGCAACAACAGCAACAGCAGCAGCAGCAACACCAAAGCACAGATAACATTTTTTGCATGTTTATTTTATTCTGGTTTTGTTGTTGTTGCTATTTTTGCTGTTTGCTTTGCTAATTATTGTCATAGGTTAGTGTAGAAACAGAAACACGACGACAACGTTGCTAGCAACAACAACAACAGCGAAAGTAATAAAAATTTAGAGCTGCTGAGAAACTGAAAGTGTTTCAAGCATTTTTTTAGTTGTTTGTTGTTGTTGTTTCTTGCTGTTTGTTGTTGTTGCTGCTGCCATTTTAATGGCGCTCTGTTGGCATTTTAAGTATTTTCTCAGCAACAATGTTGCCCACACACACACACATAAATATATGTACACATATACAAAGCAGCCGCAATCGCAATAATTACCAAATAACAACAACAACAACTAGCCCAAACATTAGGCAATCGCAAAATTTGTGGCCTGACATCTTTTGGACTGTGTGTGTGTCTTTTTTCTTATTTTGTTCTTTTTTCATCTTAGTTTTTTTTGGAACTACGTTTTTAGTATATATTTAAGTGCTTTAGCCTGTCTTTGGGGCAACTTCTGCATATGTTGCCGCGCAGTTTACTTGGCATTCTGTCAAACTAAAACATGTGGCAGCCATCTTTTGTTGTTGTTGCTTATAAACAAACATTGCATTGCGTTTGTCATTAGAATGGATAATTGTGGAAGACGCTGAAGTTTGATTGACAGACGAAACAACAGCAACAATAGCAGCTGGACAGCGTGTGGCAGATGTCAACAATTGTTGGCGTTTTATGGCACACACACACACACACACATACACAGACAGAAACACACTTATGCACACATTCTTGCTACAATCTTCAAGCTTGCTTCTAAACTCAGGTTAAGCCTCAAATGCTAGATTAAGATTAAGTGTATCTCTTTCAGCTGTAAGCTGACTGACTTTCTATACACTACACTTATGAGGCGCTTAACTTCTTCATTAGGAATCTTAGATTATTACAATTTAACTATCAAAATGTACACAATTTATTTTGCAAAAACCTTGCTGAACATATTCTTTTTTGTCTTCTTATTGTATTATTGATGCTTTTGATTCTTAAATAAATAAATTAAAAAAATATATAAAAAAAAACACTTGTTTAAAGTATACTTACAAAAAAAACACACAAACTTAGTTTAGTTTTAACTTGACTAAATTTCATATTTATTTTAATTTAATATTTGAATTTTAGGCACATTGAAAATTAACTCAGAGCATTTAGAAGTCGTTGCTCACTTTTTTTGAGCTACTCTTTCTCTCTTTCATTTTATTTTCTTAATTTGCATTCATCATCAGCGCACAAACTAATTGCAAAATGCTTGCGCATGTGTGTGTGCGTATATGTGTGTGTCGCGTTGTGCTATTTCTATTTTTCACATTTTCCACACTCACACACACACACACACACACACATGCAACAAACGCAGCAGTGAGGCGGGTTAGCGACCGCAAAACTATCTGACATTAGATTGCGATGGCGGCCAAACGACAACAGCCGACGCCAGCAGCGACGTCGACAGAGGCAGCGACTGAGGCAGCAAATGGCGCTCATTTAGTTGATGTTGCTGTTGCTTTTGGCGACGTTTGCTGTGCCGTTTGGCACGTACTCCCCTCGGCATGAGTGCGAGAGAAAGAGAAGGAGAGAGATGGAGCATTAGCTATGACACACGCCGTCAATTGGATGCACTTTTTTTATTTGAGCATGGCCAAGCATATGTTGCAGCAACATGTGGCAATGCAACGGCAACAGCAACAACTTCGATTTTGGTTAACTATTTATTAGTACATTGCTTTTATTTATGTAGAATTTTAAGTGCAAATTGCTGTTGCAAATATTTCAGCCTTTTTTCTTCAGCCTTTTTTTCTTATCTATTTGCCGCATCTCGTTTGAGTGGCAGCAAAGAGAGAGAGAGAAAGAAAGAGAGAGCGAGAGAGTTGGTTGTAGATCTGTTCGGCAGATTGTGGCATGCTTGATTGAACGTTCGCTTTTATTGCCACAACAAATCAATTTTAGCAGCTAAAGCTGCAACAACAACAACAACAATTGGCACTCCCCTTCAGACTACTTTGTACAATATTTACAACACCAAAACTCGACTCCAAATGTTGTACAATGTATTTGTATTGTGTCTGTTAGTGCAACGTGCAGTTGCAACATTCAACGTTTTTTTCTTTAATCTTTTTTGTTTTTGTATTTTTTTCGGTTGCAACTGCTGCGCGTTGGTGGCGCCGCAAACTCGAAAATTGCCGTTGACGCTGCGTCGGCGTCAATTGACGAAGGATGAGGGGGCGTGGCCGTGTCTATGATTTCTTAATTGATTTAACAGTGCCTGCAAAAATGTTATGCAAAAAAGGGGCACAAATTCACAAGCTGAGCTCGAAACTGTATTCGAAAATAGCGGAAATGCCCTCGGCTCAGTTCATAATAATATAAGGCAACACCCACACACACACACACACTCACACACATACATACACCTACCTGGGTATAAAGTATCTATGTATCTATCATAAAACATAGTTGTAAGCCTGAAATTTGTGGTACGCTTTTGGGATCTTGCTTTTTAAAGTCGATCGCTCGTTTTTAATCATCAGCTTTTGATCTTATGCCGAAGCTGCTTTATTATATTTATTATTCGTGTTGTTGTTGCTGTATTTATTATTGGCCAGCTGACCCGTTACCGTTATTAATTAACAGCTGTGCGCTTATTATGCAAATTTCCACAGATGCGATGCCAGACAGAAGACTCAAGTCAATGTGGGGGTAACAACAACAACAACAACAGAGACAACAGCAAAACAAGCTCTGAATATATCAAGGTAATATATTGTATTTTATATAGAGACAGATATATATATCGTCCATACATATAACAAAGTTTGATAGCATTTGCGGTTTGACGTGCGAATACTCACGATTGCGGTTGATGATTCATTTAAAAGCGAGTACTAGGAAGTGTACAAAGTTTACATACCTGCAATAAATAAAATGTAGACAAACTTAAGATTAGTTCAGTGATTTTTTATTGAAATGAAAGCACAATTCAATCAGCTTTTAATAGGCATAAAGTATCTTTTGTATATATTTATATATCTGTCTGTAATTTTTTTAAATAACCTATTCACAAATCTAACTTATCTTCTACATATATTTCACTTTATATGTATATCTATCTATGCCCTTATATTTGTATATCAAAATATGTATCTATCCAACTATACCTACGTATTTGAAGATATATCTTTAAGAAATGGCAAGTTATAATAATTGCTATATCTATAAATTAATAACAATACGAAAATGAAGACTTCAGGCTTTAACAACATTTTCAATCAAATTAGCTAAATACTCTTAATCATACACATTCTTGATCATATTAAGTGATTATTTATAATTAAGTAGATGGCGTATCTTGTATGCCAAACAAAGCAATCACGTACAACAACAAACAACAAATGCAAATGGAGAAACTCTCCTTTTGTGTGTGTTTTTGAATTGCAAAGTCTATAATTTAGTATTAAATTATGCGGATAACTGTAAGACAGCGCTAAGGAGGTGCATGCATCATCTTTTTGGACAATGCACTGCACACGGCCAAGACACGAGAGAAGACGTCGCAACGACGCAACGTCGTCTCTATAATTTGGCCAAAAGGCAATTGCAACAGTCAAAGCGAATAAAACGACAATTTATTTCGCAATCAATTTGACAAATGCTTAAAGCTTACACACATATGGCCAAAAGTCGATGGTGGAGAAGATAGCCACAACTCCATAGACAGAGAGAGTCCGTTGGCCGTTCAGCCAGCTGGCCGAAAACAGAGTTGCGGCTGGCTTCGCTGATCTGGCTAATAGATTGGCAACAAGTAAGTTAGTATGCTGCGACTACTTACAACCTGGGCCAACAGGCATCGTAAACCTTGTTGTGAGTTTGTGTGTTTGTTCTAGTCTGGCCTGGGGCACAAACATAAATTGACAGCAACAGCAGCAGCAGCAGCCGGCAATCAACTTGGCTAATAAAATTGCAACTGGCAAACATGTTTATTGGCGTCGCATAAATTGGCGGAATGTCTAAATTAGAGATGAGCGACATTTGCTGACATTGACCCACTGTCTGCCTAATGCTATGCGTTGTGGGTGCGAGGGTCAACCGAGTAGTTAAATTTTATGCGTGACGACGACAAATTATGCACAGAAATAAAACACAAAACGAGACTCGACAGCAGCTCTTTGTGAGTGTGTAGTGAATGTATATACATAAACTTGCATTTATGTCTATGCACAAAGGTGTTAATTGAAGAGACTGACAAAAAGAGAGAGAGAACACACATACATGCCGCACTTAGCCAGACAGGTGGTAATTAAATTGAATTAAAGGCGCCTCATTAAGGTCAAATTACGGCCCAAAACTTGTCGTCGTTTGTCATCATCGTTGCACAGCGCCTGTAATTATGCAGCACTAATAGTCTTTGCCACACCCCCCGCCCACTCCCCCAACCCCTTCACACATCTCATCCACATATGGAGCAATGGCAATAGCAATTATTTTCAGCCTGACATTTGCAAGTTTTCAAGTACACACAACACACCGACTACTTGAACGTTACCTGCAATGGCTTGAGGTGTCACCCATGTCATTCAGTTAGTCGTGATATCATTTGGAATTTGTTAAGTATGCAATTCTGTGGAAATCACATCCACAACTTAATCGTTGGGTTTTCTACTCTGAATTTAGGAGCCAGCTTGCTTAACGATTCTACTATTAAAACAAGTGGGAAAGGCTATAGTCGAGCTCCCGACTATAGGATACCCGTTACTTACCTAAATAAATTTAACTTTTTTTATTGCATGCTTTTAGGCACTTTTATTGCTTAAAAGCTTTAATCAGCCAGTACCACCTTTATCTTTGTCCGATCTTGTTGGGATTTAGTAGGATGATAGGTAATAATAATAGCTAACGTTCACCGTTTAAAAAAACCTAATATCTTAAAAACTGTGCGTGTGGTGGATTTTCGCGATTTACGGAGGCGGAAAGGGGCTTGGCAAAATTTTGAAACAAACTTGACCTGCGTGGGGTTTATAGAAATCTGTGTACCAAATTTTATTGCTCTAGCTCTTATAGTCTCTGAGATCTAGGCGCTCACACGGACGGACAGACGGACGGACAGACGGACATGGCTATATCGACTCGGCTGTTGATGCTGATCAAGAATATATATACTTTATAGGGTCGGAGATGCTTCCTTCTCCCTGTTACATACATTGCAACGAATACAATATCCCCTTTTACTTATTTTTAATAAGTAACGGGTATAATTATAAAATGTAAATCATTTTAAATAGTTCGGAAAATGGTTTTAAATTTTTCAAAAAATATTCCGAATTTTCTGCAACAATTTTTCTAGATATTATACAATATTTTTAAAGCATTTAAAATTATTTACTGATTTGTAAATTATTCAGAAACTATTGAAATTGCTCAGTATTATAATATGTATTTTTCTAACATTTTAAAAGCAGTTTTGCATAAACTAAACATCAGTTTACTACTAGCTCTATTATAAGCACAAAAGAAAGCTTGAAATGCTGCAACATCCACAAAAAAGTTTTACAATTTGTGCTTGCAGTTTTTAGTTAAAGCAGAAGTTTATTTTTAAATTTTTAAACATGCATTTTTTATATCTTCTTTGTGGTTTTTGTTTTTGCATATAAAATTAGTTATTTAAATGATTTTTGACACGTTTTGGCGCTCGTTTGTTTGCTCAAGTCGTTTGTTTGTGTTTGTCGTCGTCTCGTTGACTGTTTGCCTTTTTGTCGTTTGTTATTTATGCATTTTTGTCATGGACACCATCTACGAACATACTGTACGGGCTGCGGTCATTACCATGAACGGGCCACCAACTTCATCCTCACCCCTCGTCCGTCTCAGTTTCAAATCGACTCCCACAGCAACTCCAACCTGCCCACTTCAGACAATTGGCAAACATATTTTAATTGATTTTGGTGTTTAAATGTTTGGTGTGAAATAAAATAAAAATATGGAAAAAATCAACAATTTGTAATTTTCAATGCAAAAAAAAAAAAAAAAAGCCAAAAACTGAAGGACGTGTTTTTTGTTATTTATGAATAGTTTGTGAAGGTGTTAAGTGATTCATTTGAATGCAGGCTGTACTGAATAAAACAATTGAAAATATTATTTAATAATTATAGTACCATCAATGTGCACTTAAGCTATCTCTTTCTCTCTCTGGGTTCATCTGCTTTTAACAATCAATTCCAGCTAACTAATCGGCACTCATAATTAACACATTTAGCTAATAACTTCAAGCGAAGTAAACAACATTAATCACGCTTTAATGGTGTATTAATAAGACAAACAGACCGAGGCTGAGGCTGAGAGCACATTCATTCACATACATATGTATCCATCCATCCATTGGATACTATACTCGTATTTATCCATATTCACATCCGAGTTGAAGCAACATTAGCTTCCACGTTGGGGCTGACTTTGGCCCACGGCTGCTGCCAACTTTTATTGAAACTTTCAACACGCACACACTCAGGAATGCGTATGTGTGTGTGTGTGTGCCGAGCGGCTTTTCCAATAACAATAAAATAAATCTTGGCCAAGAAAAACAGATAAAAACAGCATTAGCTGGCCATAAAGCAAACTAACTCGAGTTGAGGCAAAAACCCACTTCACTCCACTTACAGGTTGAAACGGCGACAATGACAAAGACGGCAACGTCTGGAGACAGAGCAGACAAAGACAGACAGACAGACAGACAGACAGAGAGTCAGCCAGTTAGACAGATAGTCAGACACAAGTGCCAAGTTAATTGCATTAAAAGTGAAATAAAAAGCGAGCGCGACAACAGCTCAGATAGCTAAAATTATGAAGTGCAGTCGAAGTTGTTGTTGTTGCTGTTGTTGTTGTTGTTGCTGTTGATTGAGGCACATAATCAGCGGGGCGACGCCATCGAGCGCATTAAGTTGTTAACAGCAAATGTTTGCTTCATTTGCGCTATGATTGCAGCAAGGGGCAAGCTCAACATCCGGTGGGTTGGGTTAGCAACAGCAACAGCAACGGCAACATAAGCAACAACAACATCTCGCCAACTTGTTGCTGGTCAATATTAAATAAAATGCCATCTCAATAATTGCGTTTACTTATCTCTCTCTCTCTCTCTTTATACACACACAGAGAATGGCAATTGAGTTTTCCATCCGTCACGCGTTCGCTTGCGCAACGTTTCTTGGCACTCTTGCCACATTTTCTTATCTATAAATAGTTTTGCTGCCCACGCCGCGGTCAATAAACTCGCGACACATGCAAATTGCAGGCAGCAACAGCAACAGCAGCAGCAGCAGCTGTAGTTGTAGTTGCAGTGGCAGCAGTCAAATGCAAACAATTAGCAGCAGTTGAAACAAAACACAATGCAAGCAAAAAAAATATAGGAAAAAAAAGCGAACAAAAAATCCAATTGAAAGCTACGAAAGTGTCAATACCCTTACTAATAAAACTATACACTCAAGTGCGTTCGACAAGTCTATAGATACTAGAATCTTTATTTTAGATAGATTTAAAGATTTATAGATTATTGCAGTTGAAATATATTATAACATGTAAATATATTTTTATACATCAATTTATATTCAATCTATTTATTTTAAAACATTTAAAATTCTATCAAATTTGGAAACAACTATTTTGAAATTTTGACTATTTAAAAATAATTTGAAAACTATTTTTTTTTTGTTTTAATAACATACATTTCAATTAAATATTTCTTCTATTAATCAAACTACAAATAAACTCGGTATCGATAACACATGCCTATCGATGTGTACACAAACTGAATATACCCTTTATTACTCTACTACAAAAGCAGAGACACAAAACGACCAAAAAAGAAAGAAACACATAGGAACAACAACGCCGACCTATCGCACACTTTTTGTCATTGGGCCGTGGCGTTGTTCGATGTCGCCGGCTTTTTGTTGCTTTTTGCTATTATCAGACAGCGACGTCGACGTCGACAGCGCAGTCATGTAATGCGCGTAACAATTTCATTTTGTTTAAGGGGAGGTTCTTTTGGATTTTTTTGAAAAAATCGAATTTTTTTTTTTTACATAAAATGAAAGTTATATATATATAGAATATATGTGCCAAAGGATTTTTCAATACGACGCATATTTCTTGAGATAGGGCGTGTCAAACGTACCCATGTCACGCGAGCTGCGTACCCACTGTCACTTTCCAAAAACTTTAAACGCGTTTTTCTCGAAACCATGTTTTCTAATCTAATTTCAAGTACAGGTCTTGTTCTATTGATCCGATTTCCTTCATTCAAAAAATGTTTTAAAGTATATACTTTTTTGTATGGCTTATACCTAAAATTGGCATAAAAAATTGTTTATTTATAATTTTTAAACGAGATCAAAGTAAAAAAAAGTGTAAAAATTTCATTTTTTTTTTTTAAACGACCATGAAATTGGTTTTTTTTCACCAAAATTAATTGAAGTTAGGTATAAGCCATAGGAAATTTTATCTTTTTTAATAAATTATATACATTTTTCATTTCACTTTACTACCAGAGGCCCCACACTTGAAGAAGCAGAGCGATATTTTGAGAGTCGAGGTCGACGAGATCCGCCATTTTGAAGCCGCCATTTTGAATTTCTCAAAAATCACTTTTTTTTTTTAATCGTCAATAAACAACGAATCAAAGTTCGAATGCAGAAGTTCGTATGTATTTTCGTTCTCCCACAAACCATTCTCAAATTTTGCTTGATTTTCGGCCAAATCCAAAAGAACCTCCCCTTAACAAAAAAAAAAAAAAAAAGAGAAACAACTACAACAATTGCCTGTACATTTGTTTCAATTTTTGTTGTTGTTGCCGTCTGTTTCCTCTCTTCTTCGTTTCTCTATCTCTTTCTCGCTCTCATTGGGTTTTATTTGCCGTTTTTAGTTGTTGGCATCAGCGCGTCGTGCATTGCACTCGTTGCTCAACGTTCGACGTTCGACGCTGACGTGGGCGGCCCTCATTCAAGCGTCGCTGTCGCTGCTGCTGCCGCTGCGCTCTTGGCCGTTACAGCAGCTGCGTTGGCAGCGACAGCGACAGCGTCACATTAGCAAATCACATAATGAAATTCATCATTTGTTGTTTTTGGTCTGCGCGTTTTGTTGTTGTTGTTGCTGGAGGGTAAATTTGACTAATTGCAACAAGCGATGTCATTTTTTTCCACTTTTATTTGTTGCATGTGCAACGCTTTTGATGTTTTTAGCTGATAGTTGCACTTGTTGCCTGTTTTTTGTTACTAGTTGCAATGTAATGTGCAACATGCAGCTGCTTGACTTTTAATGTTAAATGCCGCATGTTGACATTAATTTGCATTGTTTTTAATGTGGTTAAAATGCACAAAAAAAAATTAAGAAAGAACAAATAATAAATGTTCAAAATAAAACATTTTTATTTTACAAATTTATTTGTTAACACGGCGGATGTTTGGCATCGTTTTCGAGAGTGTGATTGAAAAGATTGCGTGGCGAGAATCTGGCACACAAACACATAGACAGCACCCAAATGCACCGTTGGAAATGGAAAAGGAGAGCACTCAAGTCCAAGTGCATAGAAACACTTGAAAAAGCGTCGTAGTGTGTTTCTATAGATCTGACTCGATGTTAATGTTAATGAACTGTGTTTAGACTAATTAATGACTCAGTGTCTCATTATCACAACAGAGCGAGTAAACGAGTTTGCACATTAAACTGACATAATTAATGCAATGATTTATACTAAACCAGTTTAGCATATGGATGCTTTGCATTAGCAACGCCATTCAAATGATCAAAGTCAAGTCATTCATTTAAGCCGCTCGGCAACAGCCGATGATGCAAAATGTTTATTGTTAATGGCTGATTGTCAATCATTAATCACATTTGATTGAATTGTAGTGATGTAAACTCGAGTTGTCGATTTTAGATGGATTTTCACATCACTATTGAGTTATAATGAAGCTGTCGTTATACATTTCATTACACATTCAATTAAGTAAATCGCTACTATCGATTTTGTATCACAAGGTTGCCCCATGCAAATGGACAGCACTGTTGCGAGTGATGACGTCACCGTCGCCGTCGTGTGACTGGCAAAGATCAGCGATCAGCGTACGCCGGAGTGAATGCACTCGGAATGCGCTTCATGGCAACACGGCCAAGTGTCAATAGCTGCTGCCCTCCTCCTCATCATCTGCCTGCCAGCCAAACTAACGTGCGGCATACACAACAACAGCAGCACACGAGAGCGACTCAAGAAATTCTCCTATTTAAAACATTTATTATACAAATAAAATGTAACTAAATAATTTTTATCTAGCCATCAACATAAAAGTGTTAATAAAAACAAATATTTTCAAAAAAGAGGTCTTCTAATTTCGTCGAGTATTTACTACCATTTTATCTACAGAATGCTACACATCTCACGACCAAGTTAAGTGTCTAATAATAATTTTTATCGTAGCAAATTGTTAGCAGTGGAATTGGCCATCATTCAAATTTAATGACCAAATGGAATGTGAATGTAACCATTTTTTGTTTTTATATCCAGTTAGTGTGTTACGATGTGATCATTGTCGTAAATTTCTTGTACCGCCCTCGTGCACTTTTTTTTCATTTTACAATTTGCATTGCGTCCAAAATTGCGCAAAATGTTGACAAGATGCGTGCAGCGGCGGCTGTGTTGTTGTTGTTGTTGTTGCAGTATATGGCCAATGGCCACTGACAAGTCACCCCGCCCCCCTTCGTTTGTCATAGGTATTACCTAGATAGGTAGCATTGATTTGGAGCGATGAACTCAGGCGGCCTTCCACCGCCATTCAGTTGTCGGATGCCCTCTTGACTTGGGGGCGGTGCTTTCGTGTGTTTATGTTATGTGTGTTGACTTTTGTTTATATGGATTTGCAATGTGGCAAAATGGAAATGCAAAATGCAAGCAGCAACAAAAATAACAATTATAGGAATAAGAATAAGTACATTATGAGGAAAACAATTATTTCTCTGAATATTACGACTTGGCACACACACACACACATGTTAATATTATTGCCAATAACAATAGAAGCGACGATAATTATGCTGAGCATTTTAACGATTCAATTAACAAAACTAGCGGCAATTTAATGGCAGGGTTGCCAAGTTTGCCGCTAGCAGTCAACAGTCTGTCATTCTTAAATTTTTGTAATAATAATTCTTAATTGCAAAAATGAGGAAAATAACAACAACAACAACTGAAAAATGCACATGAAAAATGCATAAAATGCTCAACTAAATGTATATTACGGTTTCAGTTTTCATTTTGATGTATGTGAATATGCATGTGACCCAGACAAGGTTTATGGACTTGTTGTTTTCAAAACAGAAACAGAACCTGACGACACGACGCGTCGTCCACTCAGAAATATAGCGCATAAGTCACGTCCTGTAGCATAGAAATGAGTCGGAGAATAGTGGCAACTTACACATATCTTAGTGTATGTACATATGAGAAGGCATTTGCCTCTGTCAGTAATAAATATTGTGTGTCTAATGTATGCTCTTATCGTTCAAGTTCTCCTCCTCCTTCCTCAGTTCCCCAGCTGATTAACTTGCGCTTAAAAAACTAAACAGTTTTTTTTCACATTTTTTATGGCTTTTAATGGTTTCTACATCCTTGAAACAAGGGCTCTGATTGCTTATATTTATTTGTAGTTGTTCAAGTAATTGAACATACGTATATATGTTTTATCAGCGACCTCCCACCCTCTGGGGTATTTACAGTCAACTTTTTGCGTCTGTTAATTGGGTCGATATAAAAGCAATTGTGGAATTCATTATACAGAAACAAAAGAAAAAACATATACTACAAATAAGATTTACTATGCTGTTTGTTATTGTTGTACACATATGACGTAATTTTTGGTTATTTTTATTCAATAATTTTATGCAAATCGTTGATATATATTGTATTTCTTTTTGCAACGGATGCCGTCCAATCGTAAAAACAATAAAAATACAAAAAAAAAAAACAACGAGCAACAAAAGCGCTCTTAAATTTGCATGTAAATTTCTACTGAAACGACAGCAGCAACAACAGTATTATTTCAGTATTATTTCTGTGTGCATTTCCCTAATGCGTAGCTGTCATGCCACTTAGTAGCATTTGCAGTTTGTTTTCTGTTTTTTTAGTATACCCTGTACTTGCTAAAATGGCATAGCCGGACTATAATAAAGTTGTGTAAGTTGACTCTATAAGGATTTCCCATTAAATCTCATCTTAGATACTTAGTTACATCTAGATTGACCAAAATTGGCATGTAGTTCCATCAAATACCAAATATAGTTAGAGATTGTGTTTAAACTAAAAATACCAACAGTCTCTTATCTTGTATTTTACAGAGTATCATTTAACTAGCACTTTACATGGTTTTGCTTCTGTCTCTGTCTCCCTCTTTGATTCTTTTTGAACATTTTAACAAATTACACTTTTTTTTGGGTTAATGTCTCATTGTCTTACGCGTGACAGAAACAGAACTACAACACCAAAAGCAGACGATACAATTTCTGTGATGAATAAAATTATTACAAAAGCCAGTCCAAGACAAAAAACAACAACAAAAATTGTCCATATTGAAACAAAAGGCAAAGAGACTTATGATCAGAGCGGAGGAGGAGAAAGAGGATTGCCAGACATACGAATTTATACGCGTATATGTATCTTCTTTTTTATATGGGAGTCCATCGTTGGGGCAATTGCTTGATTTATGTGCGGCCTGATAAAAAATAATTCTTATATAAATTATAAGCCTACAAGAGTCGTTGAAATGTTGAAAATTGGATTTCAAGCGTATTTAGCCCTTTGATTACCGATTTCCAGCGTTGCGATAGCCACACACATTTCACATTTCAACATGGCTTAAAGGTGTTCACTTTAAAGATTTTTAGCTAGAAAATGCGTTTTACACGTGTGACTGATGACCCCAATTTGATTAACTAGCCGCAAACATGACCCTTAAACTAACTAGCGAACAACATAGATAGCCCTAGATATGTGTAGAGAGAGATAGAGACACGAAAAGAGAGGGAGAGTGGAGACTGGGAGAAAGCCGCAGGCGAAGAGTTTCGAAATTAATTATGTCACATTATGTAATCTGATAAGCGCCTTGTGGTTCGCCTCTCTTATTGCTATTGTCATTGTCAATGCTATCATTGTTGTTGTTCTTGTTGTTGCAGGGTAAGCTGAGATCACGACAATGCGCAGCCGCAACCTCAACGTGCCACTGCAACACACAAACACACACACACACACACATAAGAAACGACCCTCTTCAAAGTGCCTGGCAAAAGGATCGATCCTTGGCAATATAACAATGGATCCCAGAATTTCTGGTTCTGGTTTTCTTCATTTATATTTTTGGCTCTGTTTCAGGTTCTAATTTCGCCCTTCAGGTAGCGGCGACAGCCTAAAAGACAAAACTTGCGATGCGGCAATTCTTTTTGTTGTCTCTTTTTCCATTTTTTGAGGTAGTAAATAATTTTTTTTTAATTCGGTAGCATGCCATTGCGATAAGGCTTTTGCTTTTGTTGGGTTTCATTGAAAAGAATTAAAAAAAAAAAATATTTTATATAAGTTTACATTATGAAGAAGAAGCAAATGAAATCTCAGAAGCTGCTCAGGGGAAATTTAAGACGAATCCACTCGTAAGAGAGCAGGTAAAAAAGATTGAATATGTTAGCACTTCTGTAATTAAATGTTGGATAAGGTACTTAATATGGAGAGTAGAACCAAGTTGTGGCATTTATAAAAGAAAATCATAATGATTATTATTCTTTAAAATATAGTTTCAAAATGTTTTATGGGGTGTTTTAATTAAAATTCTAATTTAAAAGATTACACTTAAAATATAAAATTTATGTGTTGGTTATAGACCACCAGAAACTGTAATTTCGACCGAAAAGTATTGAATTTCTTTGATTTGATTTGTTTTACAATATTTTAAATCTTCAATCCCTTAAACATCTTTAAAGTTATTCTACTGTACATGATAACTTAATAACATTAAAAACCCCATAGTAATTGTTCCCCTATCAACTTATAAACAATACTTTTCTCTTCTTTATATTAAGGAATGATTTTTCGAGTGGTCCCGCAGTTTACTTCAGCACGACCAATTTCAGAAGTGGACTTTCATACAGCAGCTGAGCCTCTGAGGCACTCTTCTGCCTTATGAGCTTAATCCGCTTTATATGGCCCACGCCATTCAGTTTAAAGCGGCATAAACACAAGTTATGAGTCTTAATGGCGCCTGCAACCCTTTTTCTATCAAAAAAAGAAAGAGAGCGAAAAGAAAAGTAACGGTGGGAGAGCTTAAAATTAATTGAAATTGTATCCTTTTGGTCATAAATCGCTTTTATAGACGCCAGCCAAAGCAAATGCGTTGCATATAAAATGCATAATTGACGTAAATTTTAGCTTAAAGCCAAAATAATTTGTGCATAATTTAAGCGTCTGAGTTAAGCTGAAGACCACTTAATATGCAGGACACATAAAAGGAGGCAACAAACTGTCGCTTGGCACATGCCACATTCCACTACTTGTTTAATGGCACGGCGTTTGCAAGTGAAATGTGTGTAATATGTTTTTAATTACATTTTTTCTTTTTGCGACAGCAATTAAAACAGCCTCAAAGTTGGACATACTTTAAAGCTTCGCTTTGGTCTGTGCTAAATACGTATAACAATTCTACTTAACTTTACAGCATCCTTTTATCCAACATTCCATTCCAGACGTTGCCGTTGTCATTTGCATCAAAAGCACCAAATGCACTTTATCAGCGACATCTGAACGACTCGAGAGGAGTTAAGGTTTGTGGCAAGGACAGGACAGGACAGGATAACGTTGTCCGACCAGAAAGTAAATTCAAGTGACTTCTGCCAAAGGGAAAGCGGAAAAGCGAGACAAGTTTGTGAAAATGAAAACATTTTCCATGACCATTTCGCTGTGTGATTTATCAACGCAACATTTAAATTCATAATTTTTGTATGCACAGTTCGCAGTTGGCAATGCATAAAATTTATTTAAATTGCCAACTTGCAAGTGGCAGACTGGCAACAACAGCAACAACTCAAAATTTGTATGTGTGTGTGCATTCAGTGAGGCAACAGGGGGCATGCAACAGCAGCAGCTAATCCCAGAGCGACGTTGTCCTGCAACGTTGCGTTTTGCGACTGTAACTAAAATGCGGATTATGCAAATAATTGCCAACAGCAATCTTATATACATATGTATATATTTAAATGTATTTCCAATTTAGTTGCAAGGACATGTGCCAAAAAAAAAGAAGAAAAAAAATATGTATGCAATTATGCAACGGCGTGCTGCATTTTTGCATTAAGAGGCAATTAAAATATGTTGCATAAATTAACAGGCACAAATTGTGTGCAACCAACTGCAACTTGCACTTGCCATAAGCAACAGCATCAAGGGTTGCACGTGTCTCCCAGACATCCTTGGCAGACAACCCTTAAGCTCATAAAAGTGAAAATAATAATAATATACCCCGAATATTATATTGTAATTGCATTTTTGAACCGAAGAATAATAAAAGTTTCATATTTCGGCAATAACAATTGAATTTTATGTTGATTGAAAAGTAAATTTAGCTGAGCGTTGAAAATAATATAATCTGAATTTATACTTAAATACAACTTTAAAATTTTTAATTGCAGCTTAAAGACAATTCAATCAAAAGAAATTAAATATTTTTGACGAATTCGTAAGAAAGATTGGAAGAAAGGATTAAATTGAATTTTTAATTGCATTTAAATGAACAGCAAAAATAATATAATCTGATTTACTAATTGAAAAAACAATAATCTTTTTAGTTGTAAAGATCAAAGGGAAGTTTCTTGATCATTCTGCGTTCTTTTTCTGTATTTTACTAAGAGTTTTGCTTATTTTCATAATATGTTTGCTTAGCTTTAACTCCTGTTGCTCATAAAATGTCAACAAGTTTGAAAACTAGTATCCTTCTATCCTTCATTCCCTCGTGGACACATTGTTTGCACGACAAAAGGGTTAAGCAAACGGAAAGGCCTTCGCTTTGTATTTTTATTGTGCCCTCTTTTGTCTGACGACAGTCGTTTTGACTGACTTTGCGTTGACTTGGCGAATGGCAAATGGTGACGCCATGTGGCCATTAATTGCTGAAGGATATCTTAGGACGAATTGGGCAATCAAGCGCAAAAAACCTGCGCAGTTGTCAACTGCGTCTCAAAGGGAAACTGAAAATGCGCAGTAAACGAAGCCAAGGATATTTGCGCAGCATTGACAAAGTAATAAGAAAAAAGAAGTTAAACGTGTCGCTTGTCAGCCAAAATTGATGTGACATTTGAATAAAGGACTCAACGCGTTATTGGCATTGAGGCAGAGACAACCGCAGATAAGTTGAACAATAGAAAACTCTCAGCCCAATAGAGACGCAAATAGATGCCGACACCGAGCGTCAATTGATCACAATCAGAGTTCTATACACTCTGAAAACTCTAAAAACAGCAATAACAATGGGCAAGCGCAGTTTGTTCACCTTTGTAAAGATTCATCAACCGTTTGGAGCTGCCACCTCAAGCGGCAACTCAATTTAGAGTGCGCAACAACAACAACAACGAAAGGCAATAAAAAATGTGCAATGCGATAATAAAAAAAAAAAAAACAACAAAATACAAATTTAACCACTGTTGTTGTTTTTACTTTTACTAGTGTTGCTTTGCTAATAAAATGTGCGACCATAAACTCAGCTCAAGCTCTAGCTGCGAAGCCAACGCGTCGTATGAGCAATGTGAAATGTGCTGAGAAATTCGTTAAGGTCGCAACTAATAAAGTTTCGCCAGTTTAATGCAGCGGAACTTTGGACAAAACTATTTCGACTTTTTACAACTCCTTTTTGGCAAAGCAAGTCATGAAGGTGCAACAACGCACAACGTTGCAGCAACGTTCTACGTGCAACGCGTTTATTAAGCGCATTTATGCGTTGTAAATAAAATGCCCGAGAGCAAAAAGAGCACTAAGAGACTCGGAAAATGACACAATTTGGTCTATAAAATATTTGAATGTTCTCGACGTGTTCCTGCGAGCTGCAGATGAAATGTCCCTAAGAAATCAAGTCATTAAAGTGCCATTAACTTTAAGCTGATCTTACGATCTCCTATAAAAAGTAAACTTAGCTGGGATCCGCTAAAAAAAATCATAAACTTTCGGTCGTCTTTCCAGAATTAATTATTAATATTTCCTAAATTTGCATGCCAATAATAAGTAATTAATTTGCAAGTTTTAATCAAATGTGGCCAAAGTGGAAACTTGCCAAAGACAACTTTTCTAGTCTCTTTTCCCAACTGCAACTTTGTTTAGTGTCTATAAAGTTTTAGTTTCAGTCATTTATCGTTAAAGTTTGCATTCTTCTGCCAACTCACCCTTCACCTGACTTGGTGCAACTTAGATTTATATGGCGACTATGTAGAAAAGTCGAAACATACCTGCAAAGAAAAAGGAGATACATATGAAATTAATATCAATTAAATAGTATTTTTTGCAATGTTGAAATTAAATTTTAATTACACTCAGGTCAGTTTTGTCTGCCACATAAATTAGAGCAGCTGCTGAGCTGATTCGCCGTAGTGAAAGTTTTCTCCCAGCAGAGTGTGTGGAAAATCTCGAATAAAATAAAATCCAAGCAGCATTTTCCATTACAGAACACGAAGGCAACTGTCAGCCTTTGTCCGCCATGCAACACAGCGACGACCGACGTCATAAATATCACATTTGTGGCAGACACACACACACACACATGCACGCATACTCATGCAGCTTTTCCGTCTGGCGGCATTGTGTTTAGTGCTGCATACAACGCGGCGCATCGCATTTGCCATTTTATGAGGTGCAAATAAAAAGTTACCCATAAAAATGCCATAGACATAGAGACATGTGTAGGAAAAAACATCTCCGGGGCAACGGCAAAGGCAAACAGCGCATAAAAATGCATGTCTGGCAAACAGGCAATCGGAAATGGTGTGGCACGTCAGCTTCCTGCCCCATGCCCCATGCCCCCTCAGCAAAAAAAGGAGCGCGTTGTCTTGGCAGTCAACCAGACTGGCGCCCGGCTCATAAGAGGAGCAAACCAAAAAAAGAGACAGAGAAAAAGCGAAAGCTGCAGCATCAAAGTAACCAAGAAAAAGAATGAGAGACACACAGAGTGGGATGAGACGTCTTTAAAGTGCAACTACTTTAATTAATTTGATGACGCTGCTGCTGCTGCCTGAAGTTGCCACTTCATCATGCATCGTGTCATGCACAGGTGCAATTTATTAAGCACTCAAAGAGCAAAGGACAGCACAGGGGACAGGGAGGAGATCAGCTCAAGTATCACGCTTCAAATAGTAATCCTGACAAAGCCAGCGCCATTTATTATTGAACCATTGCCGACAGTCAAAGCTACTTGCTACGTGCCACGCCGCCGCGTGTTGCAAATGCAGCACAAATTATTAGTGCACAAATAAATTCAAAAGAGAGAGAGGGAGAGAAGAAATCAATGTATTGAAATTGATTCTCGAGTTGAGCTCAAGAATATTAAATAAATGTGCAGTGAATACTCGTGAATACACTCAGAATAAATTAATCATCTATTAGCTATCAAAAAACATTGATAGTGTGCATGTTAAAGCTTTGAATAAAATTAAAAACAGCATTAATGTTATCATTTCTTTAAAAGTGACTTGAAGATCTTTTAAAAATCATATTTGTGGTTTAATTTCATGAATCGCAATCATACTATTTTTTCATCAATCATAAAATTCCCATCAATTTTCTATCATCGATTTGTGCTGCCAAACGCAGCCATTGATTCAAATGGCCAGTGACAAAAGGGTTAGCCAGAAAGTGAGGAACTGAGCGAGAGAAAGAGAGAGATAGCGGCAGACAAAACGAGTTAAGAAACTTTAATTAGGAAAAGTAAATAAGATAATTAGAGGAAGCCACAAGCCAGCAAAGTTGGTCAAATTGAATTAGTAACGTTTACTTAGCGTCTGATTAAATGCATTATTAAGCCAAGTTAAGTGCACGCTTATATTTTGTGCTTTTGTTTTTTGTGGCAAGTAGTATAAATCATTGAACGGAAGTGAAGACAGCAGCAGCAACAAAGTTGCAGATACAGTTTATTCTGTACACTTTTCTCTCTGTCTCACTCTGCCTGCTGATTTTCTTGTTGCCAAAAAGGAAACGAAATGAAACGAATCGATGCGGCAAAAAAGTTGTTATCAGCGTCGCGACATCTGCAACACGAAACAGCAAACAACTTGAGAGTCAGTCGACAGTTGAAGAGACGCCCCCAATACAATAACTAAAGCCGGACAACTAGCTGTGTGGAGAGGTGCAAATTTCAAAGAGTGAACGGATAGGAGAGGAGAAGAAGGGGGGCAAAACTAACAAGTTGGCAAGCAAGAAAGGAGCATAAAGAAACCACTTAGAAGCCAAGTCTACTGCCATGTCCTGTGCAGACACTTTGGATCCCGGTCGAGCGTCCATAAAGGTGACAATAACTTAACGAGCAATGAACCTACAACAGCAGTTGCTGCTCTACTCGTTGTTCTTGTTGTTGTTGTTGTTGCGGCTGCTCTTGACGTTTTGCTGACCGGCGACATGGCGTAAGGAAGTGCCACTAAATTGTTGCAGATAAGAATAGCAGCAGCAACAACAACACACACAGCATGTGGTCGCAAGCACAACTCAAACTGGTAACTGACCTCCTCTTCATCTCCCTTCCTCGCTCTGCCTTTTTTCCCTACATTTTCCTCCCTGCACAGTGTCATAGAAGCTCGGCTTAAATAATATAGCTTCTATCTTTATTCTGAAAACAATTTTCTTATGCTTAAAAAAATATGTATTTAATTTCTAATAAATTTTATTAAATACATATCTTTTTCTCCTAAACTATTCACATCGAAGCCCAAGCAAATTTAGAATAACTATAAAAAAAAGTGTTTTAAAAGCTCTAAACAATCCTGAAATTTATTAAATATCAATAAACAAAATATATAGATATTATTTAAAAATTTAAAGCTTCAACTAAATTGAGCACAAGGACCCACTGTGCCTGGCGTCATTGCCCGGCGAAGTAAGACAGAATGTTGCCTGTTGTGCATTTTGATCAGTCGCATTTAACATGTGCAGCAAACGCGTCAATTTTTGGCAGTTATTTCGTATTGAATACACTCGCAAACACTCATGTATACTCGTACAACGGTGCGTATGATAAATGGCAGTTGAACTACCTTTTGGATTTGCACGTGCGGAATACACACACAAACACACATACACCGAGCAGACAACGAACCCGCAGGCCAAAAGTAAACTGAGTGAAAGCACAAGGCAGATGGATGATAGGTAGATAAAGAGGGGCGGTGAGCGATGGGTGTGGCAGTCAGAGTCAGAGACTCTTTAAGCATAGCATGCGAAATGAGCTGTTGAAATGGCAATTTAAGTGACTGTCGAGAAGAGAGTTTCTCCTGCTACTTGTATTATTTTTTTTTTGGCCAGAATAAAAGCACAATAAGCTCAACAACAAATTCTACAAAATGTACTTGAAAAAGCGCTGCCAAAGGGCAACAAATACTTGTGGGCAAATAATTTGCACTCACTGTCACTCAGTCAGCCAGCCAGCTGTATTTGTTGGCTGTATCTGTATCTGTTAGCTGTTTGCTGTATCTCATAGTTTACAGTCTGACGCCCTTGCCTGCTGGAAGGCGTCAGCAAGCTTTTCATTCATGATGGATGCATTTGCCAACAAGCACACACACACACACACACACAACACACACAACGCGCAGACAAGGTAAGAAATTAATGCATCAAAGCGTCCCAGACGACGCCCGTCGCTCAAGTGGAAGAAGACACTGTCAAAGTGAGAGAGGATGCGGAAACTGAATCTCAAATCAAACTGAAGCTGAGGATGTGTCGCGGAGGAAGCAAGTGCTGAAGCGTAAATAAAGCGTTTGTCCCAGTATCCTTCCACTTCCCCATCTAAACTCATTAAAGACACACAAGAAACTCATGTAAATCGCCAACTGACCAAATGATTAATTGACAATCGCTGATACTTACAGTTGCCATATCAAATGATTCCCCACTGGTAAAGTTCATTTAAATTAATGATCATAAAAGTCGCTATAAAAATTGTTAGCAAAATCATTAAAATTTTAACAAAGCGTTAATGGCAAAGAAAAGGAGAGAAAAAAACAAAAAATGTTCATTTCAATATTAGTGAAATATAAAAAAAATTATTAAAAATGAAAATGAGTGATTTTTAAAAATTACAACAACAAATAAAAGTGTACTGCTGTCAGAGTTGTTCATTAATTTTCGTGAAAAGCCGCGACAAAACCATGTAATGCGGCAATTTTCTTTTAAAAGTTTTCCTTTTCTACAAATATTTTTTTTTTCGTCTAAAATATCATCATCATTTACATGTTGCGTGCCAGGGTGAAGCCGCAAGTGTATTTACATGACGTCACCGATTCATTAATCATTCGCAAATGAAGGATATCAAAATAAAGTGTTGGAATGGGAAGGGAAAGTGGAAGGGTATTTTCATCCATGTCTGCAGGCGACTGCATGGCGCAGCTGCATACAGTGTCATCATCATTATCATAATCATAATCATCAACATCATTATAATTCGCCCCACAGCCAGACAAAACTCTCACTTTCCTTATGGCAATTAAATGAGACTTCAACTCTGTCACTCAGTTAAGCTCGCTTTTAATTTCATTGCAGAGACGTTCAAAAATATAAACAAAAAAAATAAAAACGCAACTCGCAATTTTTCATTAAACAAAATTAAAATGCTGATGACGCGACGCCAGCAAAATGAAAGAAAAACTGCAGCAAACATTGGAAAAAATAAAAGCAAATAGCATAAAGAGCAAAGGCAAAGCAAAAAAAACTAAACATTAATCATTACAAGCGCAGACAAAGCGAGGGTGGTGAGAGGGGGAAGGCGAGAGGAAAGGGGAGGGTGGGAGTTGGCACTTGAGCAGGGAAATTGTCGCGTGTGTGAAGAGCTCACCCTTTTTATTGTGTTTTATTTGCCAGCCATTTGTTTGCTGATGCAGCAAAAACGCTGTTGCAGCAACGCAACGTAGGATTAATACTTGCAACATGCGGTGGCAAGACAAATGCCAGATAATGACCCCCATGTAAATTAACAGTCAGCCAAAAGTCCCAGCACACAAAACAACGCATGGATATTTCCTCTTTCACACACACACACACATATAATGTTAGACAAGTAATTGTTTTGACTAAATAAAAATTCACAAACTTATTTTGAATAAAATATAAAAATAGGAATTAAGAAAAAAATCTACATATTTTAATTTGTCCAAACAAACACTTGAGAGACTGTTTTTACTTTTTCATACAAGCATAAACACATGTTAAGCGCCATAAAGTATGCTATAAAAAAGGCAAAAGTTTACAAAAATAGACAGGACCACACAGACAACACACAGGGACTCCCCGACAGGCGACACGTCATTAGCCTGGCACATTAGTCCTTTGCAGGACTCAGGCGGCTGAGGGGAAGGGGCTGGGAAAGCAATGTCGACAACTTTCTCGATTTGCCAGCCACAAAATACAAAACACGTGGAACAAGCAGAAAAACTTTATGCGGGCCGAAAGGAGGCGTTGTTTCAAAAGTATGCAGCAAAAGTATCTATACGGCTGCAAAGGACATTAAACCCGAGCCGACACAGCGCGTAAGGAAGGGAGACAGATAGGGAGCGAAAAAGAGAGAGAGAGCAGCAATTGCGCAGGCGCCAGAGGGAGCATAGGCGCCTGAAAAAAGAGCTTTTACTGACTGACGACGCAGCCGGCCGGCATTCGCATTCCTGTGGCCATGGCCATGGCCGTGACAATGAGGCAGTAGCAGCAGCAGCCATGGCCATGGCCATGAAAGCCAACTCAACTC
The DNA here is from genome assembly GCA_963924055.1 of Drosophila limbata. Lineage (NCBI taxonomy): Eukaryota > Metazoa > Arthropoda > Insecta > Diptera > Drosophilidae > Drosophila > Drosophila limbata. The sequence continues at coordinate 28,696,457 of OZ001352.1, forward strand.
AACTCAATTCGACTCCTCGATAGGCGCCTGTCCTTGCACTTGGCCTTTGCGTAGGCGCATTTGCCTTGGCATTGACTTTGACTCTGCTTTTATATTATGTTTATGTTGTTGCGTTGGGACATTTTGGGTTGCGTAAAATGTTAATAAACTGCTCTGAGAGAGTGTAAGCTAGGAAGGAAGCAAAGAAGAATGAAGGCAGGAGGAGGAAGCAGCTGTGGCAGGAGCCTATTCGTCTTTCGAGTACTCGTACTCGTATTTGTCGGGTGCTTTGACCTTGTGGCCGTGCGTTGCGCCTTTTCCTCCTCCTTATCCGCCGGGAGGCATTTGGCAAATGTGCGGCACGCAGACTTTTAGCCCCCAAGTCTGACGCATTTATATATTATTTAAACGAAGGACAAGCATTCCTCTCCCTCTCTCACTCTCTCTGTATATATGCGTGGGAACTTTGGATCCTTGGGTGTTAGGCAACTGACATCGTTGAGCTTTAAATTGCCATTTTATGGCATTTCGTTTGCACAGACACAATTTAATATAAAGGTGTCTGAACCGACGACGGAACAATAAATAGCTGCGATCAGAGTGCAGAGCTGGGAGACCAATAAAAGTAGCACGTTTCATTATTTGTTTTTCCCTTTGTTTTTCTTATATTTTATTTAAATTTCTCTAACAAATTTCAATGTGGATTTTTTGAAGTCAACGTCGAGGCTTTGTCATAAAATTGATTGGCTTTTTGCTTTCTGTTCATTCTTGAGGTAGTTTGGGCACAGGTGCACAAGTTGAAACGGTTTGTTTTAAGGTCACTGGCTGACCAACAAGAGGGCTAAGAATTGTGGTCAGCTGACGCTAAATGTTTATGCAAAACTTTTGCGCCTAATTGGCAACTTTGTAGACGGCCAGCAAAAGCAAGGAAAAAATATGTATTAAAAATTCGATAAATTGAAAAGTGTTAGAGGGGTAACAGGATGCAATGCAGCAGCACAAGTTGTTTCAAAAGCTTAGCCGTATAACCTCATAATGTTGGTAATAAAATGAGCTTAAAGCGCATTATAGCCGAATGGAATGGCGGGAGTTTGGATAATGGCGCCAACTTGTTCTCTCTTTCATTTTATGGCCAGAAATTGGTAATTTCGTGCATCGATGGCAGACGAGAACACGACCGAGACCAAGGCCAAGGAAAAGGAGAAGGAGAAGAAGTGTAAGGAACAGGGCCAAAAGGGCGACGCATACAAATTGTCCATAAAAGACATTGCATTGGATCAAAGCAGTTTTCTATTATCGTTGGATTATGCGACATAAGGAAGACAAGAAGTTGATCAGCCTTGTGTGAGTGTGTGTGTGTGTGTGGCACGATGTCTTGTGTTGATTAGAAGCTGCCAGAGACTCTGTACAGTCCATTAGATGCACATTGTGTGCGGGTTTCTATTAAAGACTGTGTTTGGATTGGGGAAAAATGAAAATGAGGATGCACTTGTATTAAAATGGACCTGAAGTAACAACAAATAAAATTAGTGAAACAGACTGGAAGTAAAATAACGACAATTCAATATGCTAGCGTATAATAAAAAACTTGACTTTTAATCCGGATCATGATTAACAATTTTAAATTGATTCAAAATATGAAAAAAGCTAAATTTATGAAGAGCACTTACTTTTAATCTATTCAGTAAATATCAAAAATATCGTTTTAATATACATATTATTTATATATAATTTTTATTTATCTCCCTGTCTCCTACTCTCTCTCGTCTTCTCCTCTCTCTTTTCTCTTTCTTTAAAGCAACTCTGCTGCTTATTTATGACTCTCACATTTTGCAAATGGCATTTCGTTTTATGATAAATGATTGGCCATAATTAAAGTGGCTCATTCTGCGGCTTTTCGGGCACTGCCTGCAGCACATGAAGAGTCCTGCCGCTGCTGCTGCTGCTGTTGCAAGCGAGTCCTGCTCTGCGGCGCAATGACCTCAAGCACAGGACGTCGAAGGAGAAGCAACAACTGAGCGCAAAAGTTAATAATGTGCAGCAGGCGTTTGGTTTGGCGCAGTTTTCAATGACTGGCAGCCTGTGTTCCTGCTGCCGGCTGAATGACTTGGCCAAGTGGATGAGTGGATGACTTCCTGTAACTTCCTGCCACAACAGAGGCAGCTGGAAATGAGCTACTCCAAAAAATAAAAACACAAAAAAATGCACGAACTACAAAAAATAAATTGGAAAATTGCGTTGTACCTATGAGCATAAAGTCTATATACTGTATATATATATATATATTTATATACCCGTACCTCGACATACTTGTGCAGTTACTTACAGCTGCTGCTAAGGACACAAGTCTGGCATTTTTACGACTATGTTGTACACTACACAACACGGTCTAATTAATATTTTGATAGTTTTGTTTATGCACAAAGTGGCCTCATTCTTAACATTCAGAGCATAAATGTGCACAACAAAGAAAGAAAAATATATAATGTACAGACATGTTTCTGAGTGCGAGAGAATGGCGTAAAGATTACTTTAAATTTTATGTAAACTCTACAAATTAAGCAATTTATTTTCATTAACGACCCCGCACAAGAAATGATAAAAATACTTTTTTTTTTTTATTATACTTTTGCTTTATTTGCTGGATCTTCTCCTTATCGGGACTAACAGCAAGTTTAAAAATCTTATAATTATAACTTATTTACAGTCTTGACGACTGATTAAGGTCTGGGGGCCCCGATATATTACTGCTGGGCTGGGAGGTCGTTGCGGTGGAGGCGGGTTCGATTGCAAACCCGAGTTAGACGCCTTGCAAGAAGATTTGGATGTGAAGATAGCTTGATGTTGTAGTTCGCCTTCTGTTTTGCTATTTCATCCTTCGCGGTTACAATGTTAAGATCTCTAAGGATGTTCTCGTTCCGAACATACCATGGTGCCCCAGTGATAGTTCTCAGGATCTTGGATTGTGCTCGCTCAATGATATCAATGCTGCTGTTGCTCGCATTTCCCCATAGCTGCGAACCGTAGGTCCAGATTGGTTTTAGAGTAGAACTGTACAATAGGACCTTGTAGTCCAAGCAAAGGGGAGATCGAGCGTTTAAAAGCCAATGAAGGTTAATGGACTTTAGAGCTAAGTGCGTTTTCTTAGCTTTAATATGTTCATTCCAGGTGAGCCGCCTGTCAAGATGGACGCCAAGGTACGTTACTACATCAGCTTGGGGGAGTTGAGTGTTATACAAAGTTAGCGGAGGGCAGGTTTGCCTGTTGAGGGTAAACGTTACGTGTTTGCACTTTTGTTCGTTTATTTTAATACGCCAGTCTGAAAGCCATTTCTCCACTTCCACAAGATGATCAGCTAGTTTTGATGTTGCTTGAATAGGGCATCTGGAACGGCTTAGGATCGCGGTATCGTCAGCAAACGTGGATGTTGTTAGGCTCTCGTTTGTAGGGATGTCCGATGTATAAATGACGTATAAGGTTGGCCCCAGTACGCTGCCTTGAGGAACTCCAGCTTCAATTATGTGGTCGTCAGACGTAGTAACGTTGCATCTCACTGCATAGACTCTATAGTAGAGGTACGACTCGAGTAGCTTGTGGGTGTAAACAGGGAGTGTCGTTTTGATTTTGTGCATGAGGCCGTCAAGCCACACTCTATCAAAGGCCTGAGAGACGTCAAGAAATATCGCACTGCAGTATTCCCGGTGCTCGAATGCAGTACGTACTTCTGATGTTATCCGGTTGACTTGCTCGATAGTTCCATGCTTTTCTCTGAAGCCAAATTGATGTGCTGGGATTACATTGTGTGCTCTCAGATAAGGAATTATGCGCAACAGGAGACATTTTTCAAATAGTTTTGACATGCAGGGTAGTAGGCTTATTGGTCTATACGATGATGGCATTGTATGATCTTTTCCTGGTTTCGGAATCATAATAATGATAGATTTTTTCCATTTGTTAGGGAAATATCCCAGTCTTATGATCGCGTTGAAAAGCTTACAAATGAGGCAAATGGCACATTTGGGAAGTTCAATAATCATTTTTTGAGTAATTAAATCATACCCTGGAGCCTTCTTTGGTTTCATTTGCTCTTTGATGACTTTTGCAATTTCGCTTGGGCGAAGCTCAGATGGCACGGAATCGGCTGCAGTTAGAGTTGGAGAAGGTGGTAATACAAAAGAGTTAGTTGCCGGATTTGGTTGAAACACATTACGCAGATGAGCAGCAAATGTGTTGGCCCTGTCTTTATCACTTCTGGCCCAGGAGCCTGAAGAGTTTCTTATAGGGATTACTGTTTCGATTGGCGCACTTAGATTTGGATGAGCCCTCCACAATGGGTGCTTTGTGCTGGTTGGCGATAATTTCTGTATGTACCGACGCTGGGCATCCGCTTCTTCACGCTTTAGAGCTTTGCTGAGCCTGCGTGAGGCATCTTTAAGCCGTTGCTTAGTAGATGGCGAGCGATGTGACTGCCAGTCGCGTCTCAGTCTTCTCTTTTCCAGAACAAGTTGTTCAATTTGAAGATTGGTTTTTTGTTGGTTGTGCTGTGTAGTCACGCTTTGCGGTGTAGAGATCTTGGCTGCAGAGACGAGTATATTTTTAAGTAAATCAGCAGAGCAGTCGATGTCAGCTTCGGTGTTGAACTGTGGGGCTAGATCGAGGTGAGAGCTTACATATTTCTTGTACTTGAGCCAGTTGGTCCTGTGTGTAGTGAGTCTATTTGGATATACTTCAAGTTCCGGGCATTGAAGAAAGTTGATTAGAACGGGCGAATGGTCGGATGATAGGTCTGAAAGTACTTCGGCATTTATCAGATTGCGTGGAATATTTTTTGTCACAGCGAAGTCTATTAAGTCTGGTTTCCTATTAGGATCTGATGGCCAGTATGTAGGCTTACCCGGGGAGACATAGTTGAGTTTGTTTCTTAGTTGTATTATTGCGTTATATAACTGCTTGCCCTTGGGGGTCACAAGGCGAGAGCCCCAATACGTGTGCTTCGCATTGTAGTCTCCTGCTGCTATAAAACGATTCCCCAGTGTACTGAAGAATTGCATGAATTGAGCTTCAGTGATTGCAAAGTTTGGAGGACAGTATACTGCGGCAATAGTAAGGTTGCTGTTGCCCGATTGTAGGTTTATTGATGTAGCTTGCAAATAGTTTGTTGCATATCTTTTATGAAAATGATGTTTGATTCTATTTCTAATTAAAATACCCGTTCCACCGTGTGCTTTTCCATCCGGATGATCTGTGCCGTAGAATAAATAACCGCGTATTTGGAAGTTGTATTTGTTAGTGAGATGCGTCTCTGAGAGCAGCATTACGTCGATGTGTTTGTCGTATAGAAAATGAGTTAGCTCAAGTTTATGCCGTGAAACACCGTTTGCGTTCCACATTGAAATTCTTAGGGCCGCCATTGATTATTTTGACTGTTGAGATGCAAGCATCTGTATCAATGTGTTTTGATTTTGCATAAGGTTTTGCATAGTTGTTTTCATAAAGGATACAAAGTCCATCATACTTTGTTGCAGACTGAAAATCATCATTTCTATCGAGCTTTGAGGCTGCTGCTGAACGCTTGCCAAGTTTGGCTCTGCTTGGATTACATTTGGGAGCGATGTTGAAGGAGTTGGTTTGTTTATGCCTGATTTTACCGCGCTGGCGTAAGAGAAGCCATTGATAGTGTTGATGGGGCCAAATGAGGACCTGGCTGTTTTGGCAAAGAAGACATCGGGTGTTGTTTGAGATGGTATAATTGCGTTTGACATGTGCTGGGAACGCGTTGGTGGAACTCGCCGCATACGGGATTTCAATTCTTTATACACAGGACAACCTTTGTAGTTAGCTGTGTGATTTCCACCACAGTTTCCACACTTTTTTGTGCTGGGATCCTCTTTATTGACTTGGCAATGGTCAGATCCATGGGAGTCTCCACAGGCAACGCATACTGACCGAAGCGTGCAGTAAGTCTTAGTATGCCCATATTCCTGACAGTTTGAGCACTGTACTGGACCGTTACGTTTGTGTGGCTCTTCAACCGTGATTCGGCGATGCAACAAGAGCTGAAGTTTGTAGATTGGGTGGACTTCGTTTTTTTTCAAAGTTTTGCTATCTGGTTCTAGCTCAACTTTGAAGAGAGGTTGAGGCTTTTTGTTTTTATTTATAATATTCGATACTCTCGCAGCATGGAAACCTTTTTCTTTTAGAGCACTTGTAATTTCAGCAGAAGTGACATCCGGTTCTATACCTTTGAGGATCACCTGCAGGCCTTTGCTACTTTTCAGTTGGTACGTGTAGAAATTCTTCTTGGTCTCAGTGAGGTAATTGGTGGCCGTACGAAATTCTTTTTCAGTTTTGGCTTGCAGTTTTATTTCATGAATATTCCCCTTTGTAAGAGGAATGACATGAAAGTTGCCGTTTCCAATAAGTTCAACAAATTTATTTACAAGCGCATTGGATATCTTCTCCCGAATGTATATTGGTGGAGGCTTTGGATTTCTTGGAGCCCCTTGTCCAACTTCGGTTAGCTGCTCATTATCAGCCAGCGCAGCAAACCTGTTGCTGTTGTTTGTTGATTCCACAGTTGCGTGGGTTGTGTTAGTGCAGTTAATTTTGGTTACGTTGCCTCGAATTTTTTGAGGGCTTAGTTTTCGCTTTATTTGTATATAGCGATCCATTCCGGTTTGTATAGTCGCTGTTTTTGGCGCTGCGCTTACAAGCGAAGCAATGTTGGAAAGAGCTATTGCTTGCTTAGAGTTAGATGGTAACTCTGCTGACATCGTTACAGTTGCCGATGGCGTAGCGTTAGATGCAGCAACTTTTGAGGGCGACGTTGGCTTTACTTGGTCTGGATGCGGGGTATTGGGCAGTGGGGAGGCACACTCTTCGCTCCAGGTCTTGTGACCTGCGCTTGGCAAAGCTGGGGAACAAGAACGGGATCTCTCGTTGTCAGCTGATAAAAGTGAACTTTTTGGTTTATTTACTTCCGAGACGAAGCTGAAGTACGCGTTGTTTTTCTGTATTGACAGACGCCGCTCGTCTTGCTCACGTTGACGTTGAGATCGTGTATCTTTTTGGTTCATATTTAAATTTAAATTTTAAATTTTGGCGCGCGGTTGTCAGAGTCTAGCGATCTGGCAACACTCCTTCGAGCATCAACTGACTGGCAACTCTGTGCACAATGTTTACGCCGATCAGCTGGTTTTCACGTGTATTCTTTTTGTAAATAAACTGTATTTAACAATATTGCGCTTATAACAGTGAATAGTAAGCAGTCCAGACACCAGTCCAGATAAAAATACTGAAGAAAGAAATGATTTTGACGCCTTCAAGCGTGTCTCCCAAGCCGCCTTAGCAACAACATAGCTAAAATAACAAAATAAGCAAAACATAAACAATTAAAGTATGCGAAAAATGTTTTAAAATAATTATTGCAAATTAACAGTCGTCTTGGCCATATGTTGACAACATACACAACAAAAATATAATTAAAATGAAAATGTTGCAAAAGTCGCAACTAGCGAAACACAAATAAATCAAAGTCAAGTGAACAACAGAAACATAAAAGTTAAATGTGCTACTTAAATGTGCCACAGAGACGGAGACAGAAATGAAACTTGCCTTGGATCGAAAATTATTTGCGCATTAATCAGATTTATTGTCCACAGCGCCAGCCTAAATATTTGCCAGTCTATAGATACAGATACATATGTATCTCGGACTCTAACGAGTAGTTTCTCTAATAGACATCTGGGGGCGAGACAATGCCGAACAACATTACCAACAACAACAACAACAACTGGAAACAGGCCTTAGGTGTTTCTCGAGTCGTGTTTTTGAGGGTGGCACAGAAAGAGAGACAGAGAGATTATGTCATCGTCAACGTTGCGGCAAATGTTTTAATTAAATTGTTCAACAAAACTCAAAATGCAATCAAGAGTCTCGAAACTCTTGAGAGTCGCGGACACATAAATCTCAAAGCTGTCATTCGGCAATTATGGCAAACAATTAAACTAATATTCAATAAATTTAGCAAACGAAACTTGTACACGCTTTACAAAACTTCTATGAAATCAGATAATTATTTTTTATATACTACATACTATACTGATGTCAAGAGTTGGGTCATTAGCTCGTTGTGATCATCATCATCATCATCATGCACACTTGGGAGCGTTGTCAAACAGTTGACGCTCATCATGATTATCATCATCTTGAACATCATCATCAGGATGATCATTGCTCATCAACGCAATGGAAACAAACTTACAGCGAACATTATGTCAGTCAGCTGTCAAACAATGAGTCTCAGTCTGTGTCTCCGTCTGAGACGAGCTTCAATTGCAGCCGCAACAACAACAACAATAAAACAATGCTCACATGAAATTGTTTGTTGCAAAAGTTTGTTGACTTGTCGCTGCTCGAGTTGCCCGCAAACAGCAAGGAAATTATTTGCAAGTGGAAAACAACAAAAAAGAAATAACTAAAATATAAATTGTTAAACCAACACAAAATATTGTTAATCATTTTCAAATAAAAACCATAAAATGTGCACCCTTTTTACCCCTCTCTCTCTCTCTCTCTCTCTCTCTCGATATTTCTCACCCTCTCTCTCTTTCTCTCTCTCTATGCGTCACGCAGCGGGGCCAATTTCACTTGCAACCAAATGAAGCGTTAACTTGAAAAATTGCAAACCGTTGCGGTTCACTGCGATTCACAATAACAACAACAGCAGCAAGCGGCAGCTGCTGCCACGCCGCGTTGCATGCAACAAACAATGCAACGTAAATATGTCCGTCAAGCCAAACCTTAAAAATTTTCAATTAACTTTTGAAAAAACATTGTGTACTTATATAAGAAAGAAATAAAAATTGCAGTGAAATTTATAAATTGGAAAATTGTTCAAACACTGCAACCATAACAATACAATAAAATTTATGGCATTCCTTTTCTTTTTCCAATATGACAAATCAATATATATAAAACTCTTTGTCCTGACTGAGAATCATTGTGTAGGCCAAACGGTTGAACCTTAAAAGCTGAAATTTTCACACAACGAAACTGATACAATTTTATCGTGCAATAAGAAATTTATTCAAATAAGTCAATGTAGTATTTTAATCGTATTGCATTCTGAGATATTAAACTTTAATATTAGTAAATTGTATTTGTAGAATAGTTGAAACTTTATGAAGTACAACTTCTGAGCAATTTTAATAAAAGAATATCTTGAAATGATATTAGCTACTCGTAAAAAGTCACGACTTTACGAACACAACGACCTTGTTGCACTTAGTTATTGTTTTCAGAAATTCCAAAGCCGATAACAAAGCCTAGCTTTTGTATATCGATACTTACTCGCACTTGTATACATTAAATTGAAATTAAATCATAAAAATAAAAAAAATTGCCAGACGACGCTTTAAATTTGTGTTTGTTGTTTGTGGGTGTGGAATCGATGACTTTACGAGCAGAGCTCTAGACAGATCATTTTTTGTTAGAATAACAATAGCAAACACCAATAAAATTCAGCAAAGATCAGGTATGATCGACTGATAGATTCTCTATATCATGTTTAACTATTTTTTACAATTTTATAATACCCCTTTTTGGTATATTCAATGTGCATAGGGTACATAAAATATATATATATATATAATTCGCGTTGATTTTATTGCACGGTTTTTGTTTTGTTTTACTGTTGTGAATTGTTGTTGAGGACTGTAAACAAATTCTTAATTGTTGATGCTGGCAAATGCAAATTACGTTTCACGCTTTGTGTGTGGGTTGACTTTCAAGTGTATTACTTTTTGTTGTTTTGATTTTGCTTAATTTTTTGTATTCTTTTTTAGGTTAGACAAGTACATTATTGTGTGTGTGAATGAATGAATGAGTATATTGAGTACTCGTTAACATCCAAAGTCAATGCATTTTTAATTTGTTTAATGCGCGCGTCGCATTTGTCGTAACAATTAGCGCTCCCAAAAGCTGCCACAACAACACTCAAGCATGTGTGTGTGTGTGTGATTGTGTGCGTGCTGACATAAAGTCAATATCAATATGAAATGCATGGAACAGGCCAACAGACAATCAACAGCAACAGCAGCTTGTGGCTAATAATTTAACAACAATTTGACATTCCGTGGATATGGCAAAAGTTCAACAACATTTCAATGTCGCTCGCTTTTCGGATCTAATCTCTGCTTATTCCCTGCTCTTCTTCGCTGTCTATCCTTGTCTGCCTGTCGACATTATCCTGTGCCCGTTGTTATTAGGCCTAACGACGGGAAATGCCACCTACACCAAAAAAAGTGGCAACAACAACATAACTTGATGAGAAAATTGAAATGAAATTTCTGTGCGCTCCAAAATGCCATTCAAAATTGTTGCCTGGCAAAAAAGGACATAAGCCGTGCATTGACCCAACAAACAAATGTTTTGTTGTGTGTGTGTGTGTAATACACACTGTGTACCTATGTGTGTGCGCTTTGGGCTAATTTTAATTAAGCGCAAGAACAAGACGCAAACAATACGCCAAGTCTGAGCTGTCACTCTCCTCAAATGGAGAGGGGGGTAAGTGTGTGTATGCGTGTGAGGGGGGAGGCAGCTTTACAAACACGCATAATTATTCATTTTACCAACGTCTCGTGGCAATGGCACTTGAGCAAATTTCTGGCTTGTTTGATTGCAAGCAATTTGCGCCCGGAAAGGCGAAAGATGCAAAAATTGAAATAAATGACAATGGCTGCTTGATAACAGACAGAAATAGAGGTAGAGACAGACAGAGAGAGAAAGGTAGAGGGAGAAACAACACACACACATTGTATGTCTGTGTGTCAGACATTGCAACAGCAAATGTTGGCAACATGTTGCCATGACAATGACTGCGAGTTCTATCAATGCTGATGGCGCCCGTCTGCTGCAGGCCATGTCTACCACAATGCACATCAAATGCTTAAATGACAACAGCAACAATAACACAACAAGAGCAACATCCAACGTGTGACAATGTTGCTTGTGGCAAGTTAAGAGCGAGGGGAGCTGCGACAGTTACAATAAATGTCATGTTAAAGGCAGTCGAGCAACGAGACGACGCACATCATTTTCAGCTGCCAGACCAACCAAAAGCAGACTCTCCAGACTCCAGATGCCACTCAATGTTCAACACTCAACACTCACTGGCAATCATGGCCCTCAGCCATTTTACCTGGCTGTCTGTCTCTCTGTCCACCTGTCTGTCTGTCCGACGTGTGGGCGTGGCTAAAAACTTTTGCATAAACTGTTGCACTTTAAATGTGGTTTACAAATGCAATTATTCAACCTCAAAATAAGCCTGTTTTGTTCTTCTGAATTTTGCTTGATTTGCATTTCGTATTTTACTTGCTTTTTAAAAAATTAAAAACAAATTTTCAGCCAACATTGTTTAAAGAGAACAAAAATAAATTAAAAATATTAAGTTTTGGTTTTTTTTTAATCAAAAAATTCCAATAAATTTTTTGCAAATAAAGAGCCAATTTTAATTAAAATTTTATCTTTTCTGTATTTTATTTAAAGTTTTTAAATAACTTTTATATTTCTTTAAAAAACAAAAATTTAATTATTGCCCATAAAACTTTTATTTAAATAAAAGAAAAATAAATATTTATTATATTATTGATAAGGATTAACAAATAATTTTTTAAAAATTACAATCATTGGGGTCCCTGAAAGTTATTTAGTAACAGGAAATAAACTGCCACAAAATGTTGCACTGAGACCCCACATGTGGCAGCGACAAGTCGCCGAATATTTGACATGCAACATTCAAATCAGCGAAGCGTAGCCAAATGTCAGCCAAAAAGCTGCAATGAGTGATATGGTCATAAAGAATAACGTGCAACTGCAACTGAAGTATCACATATACATACACACAAGCACACATCTCTAGATACACACACATACATATCTATCTCATATGCATGCATAAATATCTTTGGCTCTGCAATTTTTTCGTTGCCTTTTTGAGCCTTAAAACTGCATAAATTATTCTCGGACTGGCGCCTACGAGACGCATTTCATGTGTGGCACAAAGACACACACACACACACAGACACGTTTATGGGTTGCCACATTTTGTTGGCGCTGACATTTGGGCACAATCAATCTCTAAAGTGTCAGCACTCCAAGAGTGTCAACTAACGTGCAAAATACTCGGACAACGATCCGCAGACTGACTGACCAACTGGTTCAGCCCATTTCCATGGCCACGCCCCCCGCTGAGCGTGTTTTTTCCTTTTTTGAAAATGTCGGAAATCGCTGACAGTCGAAACGGAAATGTTCAGGAACTGCAACATCTGTTCTGAACAAGCATCTTTTTGGAAAGACTTTAAAACTGTTTAAAAAGCAAAACAAATAAATTTTGCAACATATTTTTAGGAAAATAGAAAACAATAATGGATTAAATGGCCAACGAATGTTCTTTGCAAATATTTGTGAAACGTACTTATCTATATGTATTGCGAAATTTGAGCTCTAATTCACGACACATGTGCGCCACACGCTCAACCAGATGAACGTGCTCATCAATCATTATAAAACTTATTTTCTTATTTAAAGTTCGCTTTTATTCATTTTTTGGCTGTCTTTTTTTGCTTGTGGAATGCAAAGACAAAGATTGATTGGCATATACTAAGCACAAATTCAAAGTGATTCAAAACAAAGAGTTCTCGACTGTAAAATAAGAAGAAAAGTATTTTATTATAAGTTCCCATCCCAAAAATTATGAAAATTAATAAAGAAACAGTGGAATATAACTAGTTTTCAGTTTCCTAAATATCCTTCTTTAAACGGCAAATAAGCTGCTTTAATTAAGTTTACAAATTGTTTAACGATACACAATTAATTTATCTAGAAAAATTTACCCTTATTACGAGTTGAAGTAACGTATTCCATGACTTTAATTTAACCTAGCTAGTAATTCAATTTTCTATTTATTGTATTGTAAATCAATCTACCCACCTATTTGATTAGCACACATAAATGAATTTACACTCTGAATCGTAAATAGGACTACACCCCAAATAAGTAAGAAAATAAGGGGAAATAAAAGTATTATAGTCAGTTAACAATTAGCAGATGTGGCATTAAAAAGCGACGCGTAATAAATGATGAAACAAGTTGACTTAAGTCGCAATGAAAACACGCAGAAGGAACCACCCGAATTCGAGATACAACAAATTTCCTGTGGGCAATTGCCAAGTCTTTGTTAATTATAATTATAGCTGATTAAAACTCAGACGAGTTGGGTTCAAAATTCACAAAAAAAAAGTACTGAAATGTTGACAGCTGATGGAAATGTTAAAGGGAGCCGGGAAAGGAAAGGGGATTCTGAAAGGACTCGCCGACAGTCAATGATACGGTTTGATTAAAAAATCAGCGATGCGGCTTAAGAGCAACCCTTTTGGGAATCAAGTCACCAATTGCTGAATGATTAACAAGTTGACTTGTGTTAATTATTATGACGAGAGCCAGTCAAACCGGTTTGATTATGGTTAATCCTTTGGGCAAACAAATGTACTACAGTTACGGCCAAGGGTTAAGGCCAAGGATATGCACAGCTTTCTGCCTGTGCCTGGCATTGCAATCAGTGCAATCAGTTCGCAAAAAAAAAAAATAGAAGCATTTTCACTCATTTTTGTACAAGTTTTTCTAAAAGTTGAATGGAATATCTCTTTACTTCTTTCTCTCTCTCTCTTCCCATCTCTTTCTGACGTCCAACTTGTCCAACTTAAGTTTGGACCTAAAACTTTGGATTGTCTGTGCGCCGACATCTTCAAAAATAAAACTTTTAAAGCCCTTGAAATTGCAGCTGAATGAAAGAAACTAACATGGTTCGCTTTAAAAACTTTTTGCCAAGCCAACGCCTTCAGATCGTCTTCCTCTTGTTCCACTCGAATTTATACTTATTCTTGGTTAAATCCTAGACAGTTAGTCATGGCAGGTTTATACAAATTTAATACGCCAACGCTTCGGATACGGATTCGGATTTGGTATTGAGTTTGGATTGGGGGGTTTGAGGCTTGGTCTGGACGATTGCATGGCATTTTGAATGGCATTAAATATTTATAAATTCAATACAAAATGCAATTCGAAATGCATGCCAAGCGGCGGCGGCAGACTGCCAAAAACGAGAGAGAACGAAACGAAAAAATTGAATTGTAAAGTTTTTAAAAGCATCCAGACAAAAGCAGCTGGGAGCTTTGCTGCGTGCAGACAGCACATAAGTTGGCCAGGGATTCAAAGATACAAAGATACATACACAGCTATCTAGATAGAGCTGAAGATACAGCTATAGATGAAGATTCGCATTCAGTTATTCAGAGCGAAAACATACACTGAGAGCAGAGCGACAGGTAGCCGCAAATATTTTGCTATTGTTATGCACCCCTTGCTCCCCCCTGTTTCCCCCCCCCCCCCCAACATTCATTCCTTGTCCTGTACTTGGGCATTATCTGAAATGCAATTGCTGTTATTGTTGGTTGTTGTGTCCTGCGAGAATGTGCGCCAACCATGAAATATTTAAAATAAACTCCAAGGCTTTGCATATTGTATCCTATCTCCATATATGAGAGTTTTCCCATTTATGTTTTCATGAGCCAAAACTTTGCCACAAAGAGGAAGAGGGAGAGAGTCGTCTAATTGCCACTTGTGCAACTTATGTGGTCTCCATCAACCAGATCAGTTCAATAGCCGCTCTCGACTATATAATGTCACGTCATACAATAAAACCGAGAGTCGCAGCATAAACATCAAAGCAATCTGCAATTGAAGTTTTGTTTTCATTTCGACTCTTAGCTTAACTGCTGATTTGGCAGCTTTTAATGTCGACAGAAACAGAGAATTTGTCGACATTTGCATAAGACACAAGTGTAAACAGAAATCTAAGGCAGCTAAAGCTTTTTTAAGTAAACTGAAACGAAGTAGAAATACTCTTGAAAATGTTTAATTGTCCAAGAATGCAACTAAACTTTGACTGAAATAATTATCAACTGCGTATTTTATATTTTGTAATCATTATTGAAAAAAATTACACAAAATTACCCTATAATAATGTGTACTTTCCATAATAAAACGATATGTGCCATATGCATGTGAAACCAAAACAACGATTACAACAGAATATAAATAAATAAAAACTTTTCTTACGTTGCTTCCTTTTTTTTTGTTCCTATGAATTTTGTCATTTTCTTATAAGCAGCAGCTGGAAATTATCTTAACTTTTACGCTATGCAAACAATTCAGCAACAACAACAAGATCCCCTACCCCCCTGTTGTATACATGGCCTGCCCCAAGAGCGTATCCAATTCCCAGTTTGCCTAGGCAGGCAGTTTCTCTTTCTCGACATTTATCGAGTCGAGTCGTATGTGTAAGTTCCGAGAACTTAAAGCAGCCCATTTGTGAATGAATGCAGAACTGAGTGTACAAACGAGTACGGAGTATAAATGAATAGCGAATGAATGAGCTGAATAATAGCAACAATCAGCGTTTGTAGTTACTGCTGCTGGTTAATAATAGAATTAACTATTTATAGTACTCAATGATATTCATTTTTAAATGTATTTAAAGTTTTTATAATTTGTGGCAACAACTCACCTTAACTTGATAAGAATTCAAACGCGTCTTTGGCAGCAAATTGAATGATGAGAAATCCACACGACGTGAGAAGATGCCATTGCAACCAGATGTCGAGCTGTAAATATAAAAGATAAGAAAATGCAATTCCAGAATAAATAAAATTGTGAATAAATCTTTATAAAGTCACAAATGTGATAGACTGGGAGGTATGCTGTATTGTACTAAAGATGCATTCCGTTTTATTCCTTCAAAGACAGATTCCTTATGCTTTTGATGAACTTGTATTCTTCCAACTCGCTTTTCCTTTTTCCCAGGGTATATAGTACAAAATATGCTTATGATATATAAATAAATGTGTATTGCATTTATTATGACAGCTTTTCTTACACTCCTCTCTCGCTCCAACGAACATAATCATAGAATTTCATATCGAATGCTGGCAGCAGCTTGACAGCAAACGGAAATTGCATGCACGTTGCAAGTTGCACAAAGTGACGTCGTCCCCGTCTCCGTCTTAGCCAGATAAAGATTTCATTTCCAGCCACGTAGTTGAAAACGACAATGACTAAAACCAATAGAACTATACTTGATAAACAAACTACGCATGTGTAACCCGAAATTATATTACGTGACTTTTGGAATTGTGAAATCTTAATTGAATTTACTAAAAAAAATGACCAAATCCAGCAACAAGCAAAAGGGAAATACTTATCACAACTTTATACTTGATTATCTACGCTTATGTATTGTTTCTTCAAATGAAACGAATGTAATCTCGAATGACGTCATGTGGAATGCTTTACTTTTATATATTTATAAAAAGAAATACAAAATTAAAGTATTTAAAGAAAAGCAAACAACAACAAACAATGCCGAGCCATAAGTGGGGGTAACAAAAATGTAAAATTGAAATAAATAAAAGCAAATATAATACTTAAAGCTTTTATTATTTTTTGTTTTTGTTTTTTTTTTGCAGTTGTAGTTGTTGTTGTCTTTGTGCTTTGTCATGGGCTGTTGAAGAATTTCGTTGCTTTTTTTTCTATGTATAATGCCAAGCAAATAAAGTTATCAACATTTCTCAATAAAAAGCAAATACAACAAAACGAAGAAAAGTAAGAAAACGAAACAGAGAGGCAAAGAGAGTGAAAGGAACACAGAGAAAAAAAAAAGAAGAAATGTTGACAGCAAAACAAACGAATGTATTGTTGTTCAGTTTTTTTGTTTTTGTTTTTTGCGAATATATGTATGTGTCTGAGCTGACCTTGACATTGAATAGATTAAAAGTTATTGCTTTTTTCGTTGCTTTAATTGTTTAAGCAACAACAATTTAATGTGTTATCTCTCAAGCTAGGCTTCCAAGAGGGAGCAAGAGAGAGTGCAATGATATTCACTCTCCCCCTCATCCACTCATCATCTAGTGCAAGGCCTCTTATCGAATTAGCGCCATAACAATAACAAATTTTAAGTACACTAAAAGCAGCGACTATTTTTAAAACAAACTCGACTTCAAGTGCTGCTAACAATAGTATAAATTTCCATAAGCACATACATATGCATATGAGAATCTATTTGCCCGACATTGATACCCTGTAAGTGATAAATAAAAATGTTCAACTAAAGTTGATTCGATTATCCTCTTATCATAAAATATTTTAATTAATTTGCTATCAAAAAATACTAGAAATTGCAACTTTAACTTAAAGTGCCTTTAGAAACCAAATACTTTGCAACACTTTTAGTTGCAGGGTATTTGCTAGTCTAGCTGCTTCAATTAAAGAAGGCATTGTTATTGTGTCTGCCATTTGTTGACTTTATTTTGTTACTCAAATTTGATAATATGTATTGCATTCTTATTTACACCTTCGCCTTTTGTGTGTCGATTATATAACATCAACAAAAGCGTGCAAAAATAAATATATATAAATGAAATGAAATAAAAAAAGGAATAAAAACAAAAACAAACAGCAGACCGTATGGCTACGTGTCTCCTATAACCCCCCCCCCCCTCCTCCTCACCTACACCCCTTTCTCCACCTCACTCCCTCACTCTATATTTCTGTCTCGAAATTAGTCATATTGTGCGCTTATCGGCGAAATTTTAAATTTATTATTAAACAATTACACAATTAACTGCTAAATTGTGTGAGTTCACAGCGAGGGCTGTTTATAAAATCACCGGTAAATGAAATCAATTCTTATTTTGACATTTGAGATCGCTCTCAAATAGTATAAGGCAAGTGATCTTTAATGCCCTTTTTTGGCCGGGTCAACAGTGCAACCGAAGCAACGACCACGCCCCCATTCAGAGAGCGTGCGAAATTGTAGCAAAGCTTGACTTTTTGATATTTGATGGCCAATAACAATTGGCTTATTTGCAGCTGGTCAAGACAAACAAATAAATGTTGGATATTGTTTATTAGTGCTTATTAATGAAACACGGCTAATGTATTTTAATGTCTGTTGAGATTATTATTTTTGGAACCTTCCGTAACACGTGTGTCGCCGACTGCGGGCTGTTGACTGTTAATTAAAAGCTGTTTGAATCGTTATTTTATTCATTCGAATATATGCGAGTGTACTCGTATTGACGACCATAAGTGGGTAGCAGATATAGTCCAATTTAAATGCCAAGCACCCGCTAGCAAAATGCCAACTCCAGCTGAGCTCTATATGTAATTTATAGGCGGCAACTTCGTCTTGTCAAATTGAAGTTGCCAGCCCCTTCTCTCCTATTCTTCCACTTCCCTTCTGTATACACAACTTCTCAGAACAAAAGCTAAATTAGAATATTAAACATATAACACACACAATTTACAAGGCTTTTCTGGCAGTTTTTTTTTGTTTTTTTTTTTTTTATTTAGGCTTTTGTTTGGTTTTGACGGTTCCGAGCAGCTGACTTTGACCTTGCGCTGCCAACACAAATTTGTATACATGTATGTGTGTGTACTTAACACATACACTCAGCTGAGCTTGAGGCATCACAGCTCAGCTATGACTTTTGCTTCAGTTAACACACAAAAAAGTATAAAATCCAATAAGGAAACATGATTTTAAAAAGAGTTAAAACCCATTGTTGCTGCTGCATTGATCTGCGATTGGGCTGTGTTCTCATATTCATTACTGAGATATTCTTCATTTTTTTTGGTTTGTGCTTGGGTCAATGTAATGTCCACAAGACCAGCAGCAGTTCAATTGACCAAGTTAATAAGCATTCCTTTTTCCACTCACACAGACAGCACAGCCAAATTATTTTGGATGTTGGGTCGATTAGGCTACATGATGCATCTCGTTGGCACCTCAATGCTCCTCGTTGGCATCATTTTTGTAAGCTTCAAAAACTTTTATGAATTCTCTTTGCTTAACTCGAACAATTCCCAATACAGAAACTGACGTATCTATTACGATTTTATTTGGTTACGAATTTTCTGCACATGATCTTCGACACGATATATATTGTCATCTGGGTTTTTAAATGTCAATATTGCATCTATGAAATCTGTGTGTCATCTCTTGGCATTGGTGAGATATTTGAAACTACAGTAATCATTCCATATAATAAACCATTTCTTTACAGTGCTGAGCATTTACTTTTGGCTGGTTGTGTATTTATTTCGACGTAGATGTATTTGGGAAAAGTCACCAGACAATGATCAATAAGAACAGAAATCAATTTTCTAAATTATTAGAGTAATTTGAATTCGTTGTTAAGCATCTTTGTTGTTTTTAGATATTATTTTTGGCAGCTTTTATTTTCAGTGAGTTTGCTTGTTGTTCAAATTATCTTGTTGTTTTTGCCTGTTGCTCAGTTCTTATTGTGTACTTTTGGCCATAATTTCACACTAATTTGTAAATTTGCTTTTAATGCCAAAGACAAAGAAGAGAAACTGCTACAAAATAACTCGAATTTTGTTGTCTACAATTCGGTGTAGAAACCTGCAACTCTCGAATCAAATTAAATGCAAAAATGCTAAATGAATTGTAGACAATAAGAACAAGGAGAAGAAGAAGCAGAAAAACAAGAGCAGTGTTGTTTATTGTTGTTGTTTGTGCTCGATGGACGGAGCTGATGTTGCATCCATTTGGATTGCTTCAAATCACTTCATTCCGTTGCAATTTTCAATCACGTGCTAAGTGCTGCCAGACAGACGGAAAATAGAGACGATTTGTCTGCCAACGTTAGCTAGCATGCAACATGAAGGGGCAACAACAGCAACAATAACAACAACAAGCAATAGCAATCGCTGCAGCATAATTTCAGTGCACAAACAAAGCAAAAATGGAACTCGACCCCTAGACTAAATCGAGTCGCAACTATTTGCCCTATCACGTACAAATTAAAAATGTGAAATGCTTTGGTGCAAGCAATGCGATTACAACACTACACAACACAACACAACACAACAACACAATACAATACAACAGAGCAGCAGCTGCACAGCTGCAATTGTATTCGTACCACGGGGCGTATGAATTTGTAATGGCAAAAACTCAACTATATTGACTGTTTTCAATGTGTCTTTTGTTTCCGATTCGATGCGATCAATAACAAATCAATTTAGGCAACTAACGTGCTAAAAAACGAGTTAAGAAAAATCATTTAAAAATGTTTATTAATATTGCATGTTTAAAAAAAAGGTTTAAATGTTTAAAGGCACTCTTGTTCCGCTTTTAGTGTATCGATCTTTGAGCTTTTAAACTCAATTTTGGTCAAAGTCAAAGTCACTGTCAGCTGACAAACAAGTTTTCATTAACATCAACATATTTTCAGAGCATGTAAATGAATTTATTTAATATGCTTTGCTTAAAGATTTTATATTCAGCAACTATTTGTTGTTGCCAAGCAAACAAATCGTGTCTTAAATTGCGTTTCTATGCCGAATTTTGGCAAATGATAGACAATTTGTATGCCTATTCCGTTGGCCAATAGATCAAAGACTTAATGAATTGGTCGACTTGCATTAAATGTCAAATGATATGCGAAGAACCATAGGCGACAAATGCCATTTTGCGAGATGCTTTTCAATACAACACTCGAAATGTGTTCATTAGATTTGAATTTTGATAATTTAATTGCAGTTGTTGTTGCTGTTGCTTGTGTTTGACCACACCTAACAATAAATTTGGAATACATATAAAATAAATATCCAAATACCAAAGAGACGTACACAATTTTCGTGCATTCGCTATGGTTGCACCTCACGTTTTTCACATCAATTTTCTGTGTCTGCCATCGCCATCGTCGTCGTCGTCATCATCGTCGTCCCCAAGACACAATTTTCAATTGTTTACGAGCAACGCTGCGACGATTGCAGACTGTACAGTGAAGTGTACTCTCGTATTTTAGCTGCAATTGCAATTCCATTTCCATTGCTAGTTATTGATTAAATTTGGCACTTGGGCTACCAGACACAGACAGAGTGCCACGCCTCCCCTTAACAGTCATAATACAGAGCCTCGGGCTTGAACTTTTCAAGTGATATACACACAGTAGGACGACGGCCTATAAACTCAACTGAACAGACTAGGCTAAAGCTACCTGCCAATTTGTTGCCTCAAGTGCCGCTAGATACCAAAACCAAACAACAGAAATGAATCATTGTAATTGAAAGTAGAAGGAGTCGGAGGCAGAAGAGGAGGAGGAGGCTGCTATGATTGCGCATTCGAAATGCCAAAGTTGAATTCACAACAAAATCATTACGACAAAATTATGTATTTCCCTTCAAAATAAATGTGCAAAAAACTATTTTACTTTTCACTTTCGATTTATTTTGGGGACGGGACTCTCGGGAAATGATATTCAAATTGCGAGTAATTTATTTACAATTCCACAAAAAAAAAAGGAAAAACAAGTTACGAATCGCAAGTGTTGTTTTATTTATTACAACTAAATCGAATTTGTTTTATCGTCGATGGGGAGCGGCTTTGGAGAGAGGAAATGTTAGGCAAATGAAAATTATGGGTAATGCGATACGACAGCACAGTGAAAACTTGATAGAGTGCACTAAAAATTATTCATAAATTTAAAAATATTTTTGAATGATTTTCTGAAGCATTAGTTACTTAATAACATTTGTTAAATAATACAACATGTTAATTTCTGCTCATAATAATGCAATTAAACATTCCCTTATTTAATTAATTTTATACATTAAAAGTAATACGCTTAATAATTTGTTTTAAATTCTTTCGCCATTCAATTGAAACGAAATTAAAACAATTTAATTTGGTAATGATGTATGACAAGTCTTTTAATTGAGAAATGTTCATTTTAGCGAGTCTTTACTGGCAGCAGCAGCATCCATGAAAATGGTCAACCACATTTCGGTCGATTGTTGATCCCACAAACTGACCGCAAATCGCATCGCATCGCATGGAACACGAACGACGCCGACAGCAAATTGATTAATGGCATTAAATGTTTTAAACAATTTTCACCCGGCAGCAACAGCAGCAACGGCAGCAACAACAAGTTGTTAGTTGTAATGTGAAACCAAAAGTGGTTGTTGTTATTGCTGCTGATCTACGCTTATTAATGCTTGTTGCTGCTCTGCCCCTAAAATGGTCAAAACGGCAACCCGTTTTATCCATATCTGAACAGTGCAATCTTCAGCTGATATCAAATTGCGGCTAAGCTAACAACAAAATTTCTGGCCATTTCATAATTTGAGCGCAATTAATTGCGCAAATTGTGCAAATTGTGCCAAGAGCCTGTGATTTACGTAGAAGTCCAAATGAATCTGTGAGATATACAGGGGAAACTAGAGAAAGATACAAATGTATCTTGGACCTTGCAGCAAATTACAATCGTGTCTTGTTCAAGTACACACATCCAGTTAAATTAATTTAAAATTCATTATATAGTAATAATAATAATAAAAATAGTGCATTTTATAGACCAACACACGAGCTAATTAAAATTCGCTAAATAGCAACAATAACAGCAACGTTTGTAAAGCGGCCCACATGTTGACAGGCGCTAAACAATAACAATAACAATCAATACGTATTTAAAATAGAAACTAACAGAGTAGTAACTGTGACTGCTCGACTATAGAAACACCCAGTAAACAAACATGTTTGGTCAATCAATCAGATATGAGATTTGATTAGGTTTTAAATGAATTGAAGTTAATGTAAGTCATTTTTTAATTTAATAAAAAACGTATTGAATACATTTGAACAAGCCTTTATTAATTGTTTAATTTTATTTTGTTAAAATTTCAGTAGATTTTTGTGAACTTCAAAATATTTGAAAAATAAATAAAACATATGAAGAAAAAAAATATCAATTACACCAAAGTAAATTTTTTAACATTAACAAAATTAGTCGATTCAAATAATTACTTTCCTCTTTACAGGGTATAAGAATTTGCACTTGAGACACAATAAAGCCAGCATAAATCATAGCAAAAGTCATTACGAAAAGGCCAAAACATGTCCGATGAGATCTGTTGTCGTAGCTCTGGTTGTTGCTGGACAACAACAACAACAACAACAACGACAACACGCACGAGCCAAGAAGTTGCCCACATTTTTTCAAGGAGCAGCTCGGCCCCGCCTTGACTCCTACTCCAAATACTTTTGAGTCCAGTAGCAGGCAGCAGGCGTGTGCCAGGCAATTGCCAATTGCCAGTTGGCCAATTGGCATTCGAACAGCAACAGCAACTGAAACGTGAATGTCATTAGAGTCAATTCAAAGTTGATGAGCGTAGCAGAGTGAAGTCAACTCAAGTTTAATCGACTGGCGAATGTAGTTGAGTTACCAATTTAAACTAGTTCTCAATATGGGCTAAAATTCTGGGTGCGGTTAAGCACACGAATTCAAACTTTAACTTCAGAGTTAAAGTTAACACAAATAACAAATGGCTTCAGTTACAATTTGTGAAAAGTGCAAGAAACTCATAAATTAAACCGATTGTGCGAGCCATTCTTGTTATTTTTATTTTCAGTTGTTGTTGCTGTTACTGTTGTCAGACTGAGCCCAAGACGCATCCACGTTGTGTATGTGTGTGTGGTCAAATATATAGAAAATTAGCCCAGACATTGGCCAGACATTCACACAAAAACGTACAAAATAATGCGGCAATATGTTGTTGCTGCTGCTGCTGCTGCGGCTGCAACATAAAGAAACACATTAGTTGCCATAAAGGCAGCCACAAAAGCAATGGCCAACAACATCTCTCATTGCCGTTAATTAATTGCAAGCATCCAGGCGGGGCACACTCTGCGTATTTAATACCCAAAATTCATTTGGATTCATTCTTTCACTTTATTCTTCTCTCAACGAGCTTAGCTATAAATTTCTACGCCAGCTGCTAGTCTCAGACAAAGATGGCAACAACAAAAAATGCACAAAAAACTTTATGAAAAGATGCAAAAAGGTTAAACTCGGCTAAATGTGTTGTCCTGTAGCTTAAAGTAAGTAGAACTTTAATATTTTTTATCATCTCTTTTTATCAATTCATCATTTATCATTATTTATCTATAACTCTCTCGCTCTCTCTATTTCTGTAACTAAATTTGAATTGTCAACTTAAAGTATCTCAATTTCTTTCCATACTATATCTTATCTAAAGCCATTTATAGCAATTGGAATGTTTTTATCGCCTTTGGAATACATGACATTTGATCGAAATTTCGCATACTTTAAGCCCAAATAAAACCCCATAAAAACTATACAGATTAGCTGATTTTTGACTAACTAACCAACGAGCTAACAACTAACTGAATTTTTTATGAAACTGTCGATAAGTTGCCACATAAAAATAATAATAATGATAATGATAATCGTGGTAATCGAACTCTCATCGCAAGTTCTGTGAGTCAGATATGTGGAGACATATGCCTTGAAATTTAGTACGATTTGCGTGTTAATCGCAAACAAATTAAAGCTGCGGCAAAAACTGACACCACACACGCACACACACACACACACACACACACATGCACATACGATTGGTGGGGCACACACACACACACACATGTTGCAAACTTGTTAATGAAAATGCCACAAAATTCCCATAATGCATTCTATGCAACTTGCCGCTGTCTGTGGACAACTTCACGCTGCGCTGCCCAATGGCAACATAAGACAGAGATAAAAGACCGACAGACAGACAGAGACAACAGATAGGATCAGAAGAAACTGGCGCGCCAAACTGTGAAAAGTCTCATTAGTTTGGACAAATATGCAATTTGATGTTAGTAGTGTTATGTTGTTATGGTGTTATAGTGTTATAGACACAACACACACCAAATGTAAAAAGTTGCCAAGTTATTGCTCTTGCTGTTGTTGGGGCTAAAAACCGCAGAAAATGTTGCCACGTTGCCGCTGGGCGCCTCATGTGGTTGCTCGCGTGTTGCGGTGGCAAGTTCAGGCAAACAGACAGACAGTTGGACAGACAACGTCATAGATACACGACATATGCCAGCCAGGCGTCTATTGCAACTTTGCGACTTGATCCCTTTTCATTTCTCATGCCACACGCACCGCTGTTTCATTTATCTTTTTTTTCTTCAGTTTTTTTTTTTGCAATTAAAATGAATTTTTACATATTTTTTTAATTATTTTCTGTCGCAACACATGGTATAGTAGTGTGTGTTTTTAATGATTTTCGTTAGCTGTTAAATTATTGATAGGAAGAAACCGACGAATGAGAAAAGTCTGTGTCCCTGTGGGAACCTGCAAAAGATTTGCGCAAATATTTGCGATTGCAGTGCAAAGAGCTTAACGACTTTTGGCTGTTTTGTTTGTCTGGGCTCTGTTTGCCAGTTTGTTTGTTGCCACAACACACTCACACACACACACACACAGACAGACAGAGGGTCATATCAATGGACGGACACGTGTTGACCAGGCCCAGACATCTAATCGTTTGATTTTGATTTAATTAATGCCTTTAACTGTATATGCCCATATACAAATACAATCATACATTTAATTAGTTTATTCGTTTTGCAATCGCTTCTTCATTTTTTTGGTTGGGTTGAACAAAGTTCAAAAACATTTCATGGAATTGCCGTTAAATATTTAAACAGCCCAGGCAAATTAAGTACTTAGTTTAAGCAAAAAACTTAAACGCAACTCTCATGCGTAAATCTGGTGGCAAGTCTGGGATTTAAGATCTTTGAAGATCGTTAGTCAAATACGGTCAACAAGCTCAAAACAAGGCAACATTTAAGCTTGGCAACACACAAATATGCAAATATTCAAGTCAAAGATGCGCAATTGTTTCTATGTATCTTTGTATCCTCATCTATTATGGCTTAACAAATTGAGCTGTCAGTGCGCCATTAGCAGCCGCAAGCGGCGGCTCTCTTTTTTCATTTAAGCCAACATGAAAACTTGGCCAAAACAAAAAGAAATAAGTAAATTCAACAGATTTGAGCTGAGCGCTGGGCGTTGGCCCAAAGCCAGCAAAGATGATAATTAGGCAACATGAGTTGAGTTGAGTTGCTTTTTTTCTTGATTTTTGGTCATTAATTCCAATTGCCAATATTGTTGTAGCAATTTATTTGAGATGCTAAACAAAGGCGCTCACCGCGCATATTTTGTATTTGTATCTGTATCTGCACTCCACCCAATTGTATGGCACAATTCTCGAATTTAGTCGCCCCCAACTGACACATGACATGACAGGCCCAAAAGTTTCAACCAAAAGCCGCAGAAATCGATCGAGGAGGCGGGGGAAAATAATCTGAGGCAACTTCGGCAACTGTCTGTGATCTGTCTATGAATGCACACACACAACACGCGTGATTTATATATTCAATTAAACTTGCCGCCGCAACTACAACTACAACAAATCGACGGAACATTTTTCATTTGCCTCCAAATATCGTTCAAGACGTGTCATTGGACCAGACGAACTAGAATATATACAAAGATATATCGTTAGAGTAGACTGAATTTTTAATTGCAATAATTTCAGCACACAAAACATGTCTACATGTTCATTAAACACATGCCCAGTGTTTGTTGTTTCTAATAGGGTAGATTGCTCATAATAAGTACTAAATTATATTAAAAATTATTAAATTTAATTAGTAACAATTGTTTATAAATTCAATTTATTTTAATTAGAAACTTATATGTGCAAACTCACTTATATTTACTAAGTGTATGTGAACTGATTTAAATAAATTACCAGATTGATTTAGCTAATTTTACGTGGTATCTCATGGTTTTGCAAATTTAAAATTGCATGATTATTAAGGGGTTTTTCCTAATTTTTTTAATAATATTATTGTTAGGTATTGCCACTGTAATTGTTTGTAGTTATTTATGACCGCCGACATAGGCTTAGATTTTTAATTAATTCAAGGCTTTTATGGCACGCTCGCTGCTCTGCTCCGCGCTGCGCTGACTGCGCTGCTGGCGCAATTGTCGTAGCTCTCCAAAAACAACAACTTGCCCTGCCTTGCCCAATAATTGTGTAATTTTCATTTCATTACAGTCTGTGGTCAGTCAACACAAAAGTTGAGCGCGGCAAATTAGACATAAAAACAAAAGTCAACGCGACAACGCTTGAAACAAAACAAACACCCCTCGCATTCAACCGGGTTTGCTGACTCACAAACACGGTTAATACTTAATAATAATGGGGCGTTGGCGTGAAAATTCTTTAGAAAAATGTACGGGGAAAATTAGTGAACGCTGACTGAACACTGCAACACAGTTGAGCGACCTTTTTGAAGAGCATTTGAAATGTGTGACGATAGACGAGAGAATATTAAAATATTAATAAATTAGCAGGCCCAAAAAAAAGAATGCATTTTGATAGGGCTCGACTCACACACACTCAGCTGGCAATGCATACTCGTTAACCAAAAAATAGAAAAAAACAACAAGTCATTCAATCGGGCCATTTAATTGGTAGTCTGACCAGCAGGCACGTCAGCATAATTAGACCAAGACCAAGACCAAGATGATGATGACAATGTTGGCCAACTGATGTGTTAGGCTTGTTGCACCCTCAGCAAACAGACACAAACACACATCAAATGTCAAGCGCCGCCGCCGTCACTCGGTGAACGGTGCTGTGTTGGCCATATCAAATGCCAGGGCCGGGTTAAAACAGCTGAAAACGGTTCAGATTGCTGCTTCGGTGTCTTGGGCGCCACATTTTGGGCCCACCCGCAGTTGCGGTTCGTTGTTCGTTGCTTGTGAATTGGAGTGAAAACGCGCGTTTGTTAAGTGAAAAACATGCAAATGAGATAACAACAGCAACCAGTTACAACAACAATCAGTAGAAGAAAAAAAAAAATATTAAATTAAATTCATATGAAAATGTGGCAAGTGCTAGGCTTGGGGATTGGGCCCAAAGCCCTAGCCACATGTTAAACGATATTTATATGCTTTTCGAGAGATTTCTTATTAAGATACGAGTTTGTGGCAAGCAGCACAGCGCCGCAGGTAGCCAACGTGTTGGTTTTCGGCTGTTGCTTTAGTTACAGGTAATTGTTGTACAAGTTATGAGCCAAAAGGGCATTTTTCACTGTGGCAACAACAGACGGTGGCAGATAAGGTCCGAAAAGCAACACAATTAATTCCAGACCCTCATAGACAAAAAAACTAAAAGCAAAAAGGGCAACCATAAGCCAAGATAAATTGGTCTAGTCTCGGATATACCCTGTATGTGTCGTAAACAAATAAATTAATATTGTAAGCAAAATCTGCTTTTATTTGACGTTCAAAAAATAAATAGATAAATTCACTAATTTTAAATGCCCCTCATACACATTATAGGGTATTAAACTGTAATTTTGTCTGGTTTTACAAGTAACTTGTAGTCTTAGTACTTAAAAATCCGCAAACACAAATTGAGTGAAAACAGCTGCCCCCCATTTCAACCCAAAATATCTTATGACCATTTTGAGATACGAACCAAGTACTAAGCATGCAAATACAGTCAAACATGCCTAAGAACAAACCAAACACATTGAATAAATTGCATTCAAGTTAGTGACAAAAACACAATTGATTAACCAGAATTCATTGCAATATAGTAATATAAAAAATCTTAAAAATTCCCCATTAGCGACGTTTGCCTGTACTATTTATATGGAATTTAATAATGTGCCTAGGCAAAAGCACTCAACAAGTTCGGAATTCAGAATCGGTATCGGAATTGGAATTGTCGTCATCATGACATAAGATCGAACTCGTTGTCGACCGGGTTTCATTCGTTCCTTCTTCTAGTCGTCGCATGTACAACAAGGCGCATTTAATTAAGATTTTTGCGCTTTTATAAAATATTATTGTATTTTATGTAGAGCACAAAATGTATCGGCGATAAGGCGAAATGCGGCTCAGGCAGCAAGGCAACAATCAACGTCGAAAAGCAAAGATAAAAATAGTAGAGACTCCAAACAAAGGCGTGTTCTCAGAAAAAAGTAAAATAATACAAATACAGAAAATTAACAATAAATAAAATAAATATAAATAATTGTGGCAAAATGCTTAAAAAAATTAAACACGACCGAATATCAATAAAATGACTAATAATGGAATAATAAATATATATTCAAAGTAAATAAATAGTAAAGAATCGAAAGAGCTATAAAGACGAAAACTATACTCCCGATACGCCGGATATTGGCGTTTGATAAGAAAAGTTCAATAAGAACTCTTGTTATTATTATATAGTTTCATTAACAGTAATTGATAGATCTCTCTGGAACTGATCTGATGATCGCTAATGCACTTTATTATTAAACTTAATAAACTTTACATTTGATGTAAATGAGAAGCTACAAATTGTATCATAAATGAAACTCAATTAATATTGTTTAAATTTACATTTATTTATGTCATAAATCTAGGTGCAGCTACCTCAACCAGCCACGAGGGGCAATTGAAAAACTTGTGTGTAAGTAAGGCGCACACATTCAGTCAATTAATTAATTTATTGACTTTTTATTAATAACAGTTAAATTGCATAAAAAAAACATGACTGGAAAGTTATTTATAAACAAATCAAACAAATGGAAAATGGCAAAAGGGAAACTGAACTGCGGATGAATCATGGACAAGAACATGTTTTTTTAATCAAACGATTGAGCGACTAATAATAAACAAATGCAAAATATCAGCTATATTTAATTGCGGTTAATGTTGATGTTTTTCTCAACTGTTACGGTTGACAACAAGTTGACTTAAAAGTGCATTGAAATTCTAGCTAAATGCATAGCCAGGCCATAAAACAACAATAAATGTATGATGTCAACAATTCCGACTTTCGATTGCCCAGTGAATGTGTGTGAATAAATATGAATATGTGTGAGTATTTGTGAGTGAGTGTGTGTAATTGTGTGGGGGGTGGGACATTGAGTGTGGGCGTTAAGTTCAATTTAATTTCATTTCATTTAAAGCCGACGAAGCGCCCTCCTCCATACAAAAAGCAAATTTTTGCTAAGTAATAGACAATAATTGTTAACGCTTTTGTTGTTGTTATTATTGTTGTTGTTGTTGTAACTAGCGCAATTTAAATGCAAATAATTTTGTAAGAAATTTACATAGCTTTAAATTTGAATATAATTACACAAATTGGACGCAACAAAAGCAGCAACATCAGCAGCAGCAACAACTTCAACAGCAGCACCAACAACTTCAACTAAAATTGGCTGAAAATTCAGCAAAAGTTGAGGCGGCTGACACGCCCACTTGTCCACTTGTTGTTGTTGTTGTTGTTTGTTCAGTTGTTCACTTGTTCAGTGGTTCAGTGCGCTTTCTACAAAACATTACAAGTTAATTTTTGCAACAAAAGCAACAAAAAAGTTCAACAAACGCAAATTGTGCAAAGGAAACAACAACAACAACAACAAGTGTTTAAGTAACTTGTAACAGTAGCAAAATTAAATTTAGTTGCCAGCAACTTTAAAGTTAGCTAGACGTGCAGCCGTTGGCAACAAATGCGGCAAAGTAAATGTGGCGCCATCGAATTGCAGCTGCCACTGGCAGCAACATGTTGCTGACAAAGACGACGATCACGACAGCAGCAACAGCAACAAAAGAGAGAATGCGAGAAAGAGAGCGAGAGCGAGGGGAGCTAATGAAGATGATGTTGCACAAATCATTTGCCCACTTGACGGTCGTTGTCGTTGCTTTTGTGGGCGTGGCAGCAGCGAGCAGCATTGCATTTGAAATTGAAAGCGACGCATCGCTGCTTTCCTTTTCGGCGGCTAAAAACACTTGAGCAATTTGTTGTTGCTGCCAGTTGCCTTAGAGATTAATTAAAAATAAAGTATAAAAGAGAGAAAAAACAACAACTAAACACTTTGCACATTGCAAGTGCGCCACGAGGCGAGATTTGTTCTCACGCTACAGACGCAGCCAACAATAATATGGTGCGATTACTATAGATATGGCCATAAATATTTACATATCTACAGTATATATAGAGACAAATGATTATAAAAAACAGACACGTCAAAGGCGCAACACGCGCACACAATTTTAAATACGCTTTATTGTTATGATTATTTGAGGTTTAAGTTTTGTTTTGCCTGATTTTTTTTTTTTGTCAACGTTTCACCCAATTGGCGTAAGAAACGTGCCAAGATCGGTACCCAAAATTAATATGCAATTAATCGGGCACAACAAGGAACATGCCGTCAATACCAAAAGCATAGCAACAACAGCAACAATTTGTTGTACGTGCACATGTCGCAGCAGAAGGCAAAATGTGTTGCCGATAAGCGATCAAAAGCGACAGCAACAACTGCGAAGCGACAGGCAAAAAGTCACCTACTGAAGCACAACAACAACAACTACAACAAGGCATAATTTTAAGTAAGCAACGTTTTGGGGCAACAGCGAGGGGAGACAGACGTGGGCCGCACCCAAAAATGTGTCAAAGATCAACTGACAAAAATCGCCGGACGACGGCAAAGCAATAAACAAAAAGCAACCAAATAAAAGTAAACACAAAAAAAAATAAAATCAAATAGATGAAGTATGAAAAAAACGTCTCACAAGTAGGAAACTAAACAAATTGCAATCGAAAACGAAACTGAAACTGCAAAAACAATAACAAAAAACAGAACTAAAAAAAAAACCAAAAAATAAAACTTGCGCCGTGAGAATAATAATTAAAAAATGTTTGCTCACTTATTTATTTATTTTTTTTTTGTATGAACCATGTGAAATTTTGCGCTGTTGCTTTGTTTTTGTTGCATTGGCTTTGGCCAGTGGGTGGGCATTAAAGGTTAAGTCTCAAGGGGCGTGGCAAAAGTTATCGAAAAATATACTAAAATATATCAATAAAGAGACGTCAGTTAAATGGCAGGTGCGGCGATCTAATCTTGCCCAGCTTATTGCAAAACTTCTGCAGATTAAGCCCAAAAAGCTCAACAGACTTGGCATTCACTAAGCTAAATGTAACTAATTAAATTTGAATATATCTTAAGCTTATAATGTCACTTCAATTAAGATAAGAATGCGAGTGCAAAAGAGCTTTAACGTAATTTGTAAATACTTGCATTACACTCACATTTAAATAAAATCACATGAATAGTAAGAACAAATTTAGTTAGAGATTAATTGCAACAGGAGCTTTAAGGAATTTCAACAACTTAGCGAAAGGCAGCTTCAAATAATAATCTGAAGTATATATCATTATTATAAGCGTCGTAATCAGAAACAATCAACAAATGTCATTGTAGTAACTTTTACCCAGCACTTTCCTAAGATATGCATTTCAAATTACATTTCATTTGCAAATGTCAATTGGCGAAGGCCGCTTAATTTGTTAACAAAGCAAAGGCATTGATACGCATGGTACAAGTTCTGACAGTCAGTCCACATATGTACATATAATGTCATTGATAGATTGTCCATTATAAGTACCGATTACAACAACAACAACAACAGCAAGTACAATAAGTACGCATTTGTTAACTGTAGTGGGGGCCAATGAAAGGCCCGTCTTTCTTTTCAGCCAAATGTGATGTAAATGAGAGGCAAAACTGAGACTTGATAAGACATGACGACTGCTTGATATTTACCCAAGTGCGGGCCCCCACTAACACCACTATCTCCAGCCCTTTCCTTACCCTCCTTCCTCTCCTTTTTATTGCATTTGCAGCTGCAAGTTTGCTGATAAAATTGAAGGCGTTTCGATCCCGAGTTAAATCGAGTAGAAGCCTTGAGCCTGAAATTTGCAGTGCTTTTCGATTGATTGCAACACACACAGACAGACACTCTGTGCATGTATGTATACTATATAAGTATGTGTTATGCAGCTCTGACAGCTGATCTTCTCAAGTGACCCACTTGGCGCGTGTTTGCGTATCAGCAACAGCAACAACAACAACAACAACACTTTCATTTTCACAGCCCTGGGAACAACAATGCATGTGTCTTGTTTCGAGTTGCTTTGTTTAAGTTTGTGTTTCGTAAATATTTGCGTTACGGTTTTTTATTTATTTTATTTTTAAGTTTATTTTTAATTTTTTTTAGGCTTACCTTTTATTTTTGCTTTTATGGTTGTTGTTTTTTTTTTTTTTAGAAAGTGCGTGCGCAATTGAAGTTTTTAGTTAAACAGCCGCCCAGTCAATAAATAACCGCTCCAAGTCAATAAATTACGCAAAAACAAAAAAAAACTTCAACTAAAAGCTGCCAGCAGCGGCAGCAGCAACTACTAAGGCAACAGCGACGCTGACGTCGACTGCAACTGCAACTGAGACGGCGACTGCGACGGCGGCCGCAGCAGGCGAATGAACGGCGCACCGACAATGCACTTTGCCAAGGACAGATTCATTGAATAGTGCCACAACTGTGCGACTAGTCTGAGTTTGAGTGTGCATCTAAGCGAGGGTTGTTCAGCAAGATTGCATATAAATCTCAACTCTAATTAATAAATATTAATAATAATTTAATATTGTTTTCAACTCATTATGAACTGCATGTAAATTTATTTTCATAATATTTTGATACAAATGCTAAAACTTCTTAAGCACACCTCGCTTTGTGTCGATCTATTCATTAGTATTTGTATCTGAATGCATTGCATAGCGAGAAAATCAACGCTGTCCGTCGGCTGCTTAAAAATAATATAAATATAATAAAAATGACTGCATGGCGTATGCGCAATATTGACAGTGAAATCGTAGACTCAAAGTGGCGATCAAAAAGGAAGGGAGATGAGGTTTATGTGCTCAACAAATATGTACACAGAATTAATACATATAATGTACATAAGTACAAATGTATGTATATGTGGTTTAATGGCCGCTGAAACAAAGCACAAGGTTACAGCAACAACAACAGCGAGGGGGGCTTAAGAACTCTAGGAAATGCCAACACACAGATAGACAAACAGACTGACTGTCAGACAGACAGACAGAGAGAAGAAACCAACTGGCTGTCTGACTGTCAGGGGCAAAAGCTCCACTTTACGTTCGTGTCTGCAGTTGGTTTTTAATTTTTAAATATTTGCCATATGCTAGGTAGATGGGGGTTGTACACGGAGTTGGGTGGACGAGGAATGGGAAGGGAGGGGTTTGGGGTAGGGTATTCAGCATACATCAATGCTTTGTTTTCATTCATATACAGCCCATGAAATGCCAGGCACGTTCCGTTCTGTGTGCACTTCAAGGCTTCGCTTTTTCCATCCGTGGATTTACTTTTTGTGTCGCTACTTTTGAATATTTTTTTGTAGCTTTTGCTTTTATTTTCTGTTGCCTGCCTGTGTCTTATCTATTATTTATTTCCATTTTTTTTATTACTAATTTCGATTTCAATTTTTTAGCTGCTGGCAATTTGCTAACTAGAAATTGACAGTTGAATAGACAACGCCAAAGAAGGTATCGACTTTGTCTGTCTGGAATTAGTTTTATTTTCTCTTCACAACTTTATTTTCATCTCTTTTTAAATTGTTTCAATTTATGTTGCATTCATCGTCGAGTTTTTGCCGACTTTTAGTATTTTTTCGATCATAATTTTAATCAATATGCAAATATTTATTTATGCACGGCCGGAAAAATGACAAGTTTCGGTCGGATGGTTAATTAAAAGTCATAAATTGTCGCATAAAGCAATGCGCAAATATTTCATCATAAACTTTTTTTTGTGATTTGGCCAACAGGCAGTTGAGCAAATTGGCAAGTGGGAGCATGGCTCCAACTGTTTGAACAGAGACGCCGCAACTAAACGCAATGCAATGTTGCTGCATGTAAAGTGCATTTACCTTAAAGTGCAACAAACGTGTGGCATGTAATCAAATGGGCGTTAGAGTGTGTGTGGCAGTGTGTGACTAACATGCGTAGCACGTTTGTTTGTGCAATAGTGCTGGCAGCTGCTGCCGCCGATGTTGCCCCACAATTTAAGCGACTTGTTTCGTTTTTGACCAAGTTGAGAGTTGAGCTGCGCAGTCGTATGAGTAATATAGAATATAAGTCGGATTGCAACTTGTTTTTATTTACTTCTAACTACACTGATAAACAAAACAATCAAATGTTGTTTAAACAATGCGTTCAAGATTTCCACGAGAGGCTATTAAAGTAAATTAAATCTCTATTGAAAATATCATAAAATGCTTGCAAGCATTTCAAATTCAAATTAAATTGCTATCTCATGCCGCATGCCGCAAGTTCCTTTGGCTTTGGCCGGTATTTAAAGCTTGTCGCGGCGCATTTACAAATTTGGTAACTTCAACTCAAAAGTTAATTTGACAGTGAGACAGCGCCAGACAACATAATGAACGGCAGTTAAAATCAAAATAAAAATACAAAAAATAAATCAAATTCAAAAATAAAATAAAAAGAAGCAAAATACAATTTATTCAGAAAAAAAATCAAGAAATTGGCAAAATGGCAATTGACAACTGGCAAACAATGCTTTTTATGGCCACAATCAAATGAGCTGAGACTTTCATGCGCTGCATTTGGATGTGTGTGTGTGTGTGCATGTGTGTGTAAGTGTATATTCGAGCACGTATGTCTCATATTTAGCTTGTGGTTAACGAGAATTGTGACTAACAAACTTCATTTCAATATCATTTAACAATAAACAATGTGACATTTGCTAAAGCTTTTTTCAATAATTGATTTTGTCAATATTGAATGACAAACTGATTTCACAGGTTATAATAATAATCAAAAATATTGCAACAATTAAGATGGGGAGTTACCCAGAATCCAAATACTTTAAACCCGATCATTTTTATACTAAACTATTCTATTCTTTACTGTATAATAAGTTGCAAGCGCTGAGCAATTATGCAAATTGTAGTTAGGATGCTTAATTGCAAAGGCAGCTCCTGGCGGCAGGATGCGGACACGACAAAACCAAAAAAAAAGGGAAAAGAAAAACTCTGAAAATTCGTAAAAACGAACTGCGACTTGTCTGGATTATGTCAGAGCTCGGTCAGACGATGGGCAAACAATGCAAGCAAAATGTTGACAAAACAAACCATAAAAAAATAGAAACAGAAAATGAATGAAGGACGAAGGACGAAGGAGCAGAGCAGCAGCAGCAAAAACGAGTTGAGGAATTGAAAAATAAAAGTAACGTATTATAGCCAGACAGCCATAAAGTTGACTGAAATGTTGAATGAATGAAATGTCTAGTCATTGTCATTGTGGGTGGCTGGGGCGTGGTGAGCCGAGGGGCGTGGCAGAAAGCAGAGTTGATCGCGTAATTAGCGCGTCTGACCCCAAACAACAAAAACAGTCCAGGCGAGTGGAAAGGAAGGAAGGGGAACATAGTCAGCATTCATATAAATCAGAAACAGTGTCGCTTGCTGCTCCTAGGAGCACTTTCTGCTGTCTAGGGGCCACTCAAAACAATCCCTTAGTCCGTCCTGCCCCCTGCCTCCTGCCACTAACGTCTGTTGCTCTGGCGCCAGGGCAACAAACATGAAAATGAAAATTGATAGCGCGCACAGCGTTTAAATATTTTATCGATTTAATGTGCGAATTTTATTACTTCGTTGGGCAAAACGTTGTCTGTCTGTCCCTCAGTCTGTCTGCCATGTCTGGGCCTGGCCATGCTCTTAGCCCATTTAGAGACGTGTCTAATAAGTGAGAGCAGCTTTAAGCCCAGGCTGGCAGGCAGGCAAAACAGCATCTGTAAGTCACAACTTGGCCAAGTCTTAGCAAGGTACTTGCTAGTTTTGTGCCCGGGAGAGGAGAGGAGTGGAGTGAAGTTAAGTTTTGTCTTGGTTGCTTCATTATTTACGAGCCTGGGAGCCCCGCAATCTTTTGGCGCATGCTAAGCCGCTTAAGTAAAGTGGCAGCAACAACAACAACAACAATAGCCGCTAGTTGTTGCACAAACGAGCTGATGTTGCACACGCTGCGCAGGAAGCCGTAGAGCAAAAACTCTTGGCATCGCCAACAACCATCCTGCCAACACTAAGCCAAGTGCACAAGCCGCGTCGCACAATTTTAAGCAATTTTTTAGCCCTCCTCATCTTTCGTGTTGCCACTTAACCTAACCTCAAACTTAAAGACTCAACAACTTAAATGCAACTTTGTTGCTGTTGCTCCGTTTTGTATGTTCAATAAAAAACAAAAAAAAAAAAACTTTAAATTTTTCAATTAAAAAACTTTTCACTCGCAGTTCAAGTCGTAGAGAATGTGCCTCGAGAGCTTTGCCGTTCAATGTTTCCTTTGTTTATACCCTGACTGAGTGCATCACAGTATTTAGAGAGTGTTGGCAACACATTGATCGAGAATCAGATTTAGAATAGGATCAGTGCAAGTTGTTGATAATTTTATCCATCATCAATATGAATTTCTGTTTAAGGTATTTCTTAAAAAAATTTAAGAAAAGTTTCAGTAACAAACAATAATCTAAAAATATAGTTTTATGTAGGAAAGACCTCTTAAATTTCTATGACAGATCTAATGGAATCATGGTACAATAATTCGAAAAAAAATCGATTATAAAATAAAATTATAGATTTAATAAACTCCTGACTATGAAAATATATCCATTATAAAGTTATATTTTAGTACTTATTGATTGATAGAAATTATTGATACCATTTTTGAATTCAAGAATTATCAGATAGAATGCGAGAATTTTTAGAGCATTCAAGTTTCGACTTTCCACAATAAACTATTGTTTCTTATTTCTTTTGTGTTGCCCTTTACTTTAATTTTTTCTTTTCTTTTTTGGTGGCAACTTGTAAGAGTTGCAACTTACAGCTTGCAAATGCGGCGCATAACTGTAAATAAGGTTGCCGGCTGAGCCTTTTGTGCAAAAGGAGCCAATGCCAGGAACAACCATGACAACGACAACGACAAAAAGCAGGAAAACGAGCGAGAGAGCAACGTTGTCATCCTCTTTCTTTGCGGTTGCTCCATTCCAGCTCCACCTGTCTGTGTGCTGCCAGTCTGTACTGTACTGTGTACTGTCCCATCGTGTCCTGTGCTGTCCCTACAGCTGCCTCTACTTAGCATGTAAATAATGTGCACAAAAATTATGAATGCAGCTAATTAGCAGCAGAGAAACTCGCTCTCTCTCTCTCTCTCTCTCTCTATCTGTCTCTTGGCCTGGCCAGCCGCCTTTGTCTGCGCATGTTGCAGCATGTTGCATATTCATTATGTCATTGAACCATTAAATTGCGCTTAAATGTTCAGTGCTCCTGCTAGTTGTGATGATGCTTTATGATGCCGCGGGGAGCGTTTAACTTAAAGCGTCAACAAATCGTACAGAGATCATCTTCATCTTGGCTGCAACACCCCCGCCCCTTCAAGCCACCCCCACCAAACATCCCCAAACTCACACATAGAGCAAAAGTTGCCAACGCCATTTGCTGCGATTTATTGCCATCCCCTCGCACTCGAGACGCTTTAACAGCCACTTGACTTACCTACAACGAAATAAGGTGAGAAAATTTATATAGAAGCATTTATTAAGAAGCTTTTCTTTTTTTAAGATAAATAACTACATTATCATATGGTTGAGTTGGAATAACAATTTTACAAAATCAATACTACAAACAAAAAAAATTATTAATCAGTTGTGTGTGGAATCCAGTTAATCGCCTTTTAGTTTGGTTTAAAATTCTTTAAAATTATGCCAACAAATTTTGTATTTAATAAAACTAATTAAGTCACAACTCAGGTTAATTTGGTTTAGCACAGAAGGTTAATTTTTGAAAGACTTTAGAACAATTGTCCTCAATACAATTGGAAAGCATCATAATCCAATTTAGAAACATAAATATTACATACATTTTGACAATTGTTTTAAATACAATAATCTTTAATTACTTTTCCATTTTTTAAGAATTTTTCAATCCATTTTTCTCTAATAAAACCTCACTCCCATAATCACATTTAAAGTCACAGTTCATTTTACATATAGAGCATACATTTTTCAACTTTTATTTTCATTTAACTTTTGTCTTTTAATACCCTTTGAATCTAGAGCCAGACACATATATAGTACAGAATGTAATCCCGTAGGGGAGAGTAATTTTTATAAATGTTGTCCCTGTATCATTCATAATACTTGTACTTATTCTTTTGCCTGCAATATTTATGGCCTAGGCCTCTGCTACTTATAAGCTGATAAGACTCTGGGCAGGGCCAAAGCTTCGCAAAGATGCAATGCACAATGAAATGCCATTGAAGAAGCTGGT
The DNA here is from genome assembly GCA_963924055.1 of Drosophila limbata. Taxonomy (NCBI): domain Eukaryota; kingdom Metazoa; phylum Arthropoda; class Insecta; order Diptera; family Drosophilidae; genus Drosophila; species Drosophila limbata. The sequence continues at coordinate 28,735,640 of OZ001352.1, forward strand.
CAGCAACAACAACGTCAGGAAAAAAAAGGGGGGATAAATAGCGTCAGCCGTCAGCAGATGCTACCTTAAGATTAAGGCCCAGTTACAATGCCAACAGCAGCAGCAGCAACCGCATAGTGGCAACGGCTTTTCAAGGCTTTTGTTGTTATTTTTACAGAGTGACTTTTTTTAAACTTTTTTTATTGTATTTTTTTTTGTTTTTGTTAACAGCAATTTTATCGCGTGCATAAACAAGATGCGGACGAGCGGACAGAAAAAACGACTTCAACTTCAGCGGCGACTTGTACCGAACTTCGAACTGACTTTCAAGTTTACAAAGTCATGCAACATGGCCATGTGCAACATCATTTCGTTTCATTTTCGTTTTTTTTTTTTTTTTGTTTGTTAACTCGTTGATTGTCATTGTTGTTGTTGTTGCTGTGGCTGTCAGCGGCTGTAAAAGTTATTGCAGGACATTTGCCAAAATGGCCAAAAGGCAAACTTTTTATTTATTTACGCGACCGCTTTTTCAACATTTATGCAAAGCAATTTCTGTTGTTGTTGTTTTTTGGCACAACAATTATAATAATTATTATAGGCAACAACAACAACACACACACACACACACACACACTGGATAATTTCCAAGTCAGCGAAACCCTGAAAAATTTTTAAAATATTTTTTTTATAGGCATACGCATATTTATCATATTTTTCTGTTATACCCTATGCCTAAGCAATTAAGTAAAAAAGGGTATGACAACATCGAAGAATATTTATTGATGTATTGGATAAATATTCCCTATATATAATAACTGATCAGTAAGAGCTTATACTATAGTTAATTTATCTTATTACACCATTGAGTTTTTTGAAAGAAATTTAAGTTTAGTAAACTTGGTAAACGGTATCCTGCAGTCGTTCAGCCTCAATTGAGCGTTCGACTAATTTTTAGTTCATTTTTCTTTCTCTTTCGATAAATTAAATATTTTACAAATTTTATATGTAAATCATTTGCTTATAGAATATTCATTATATATTAATTTCAATTTTTTGACAAAAATTTCTTAATATCTGACTAAAGAGTATTTCTTAGTCGTTCAACCTTGCCTAGAGCATTCTGAATTGCCTTGTAGTTTATTTTATTGCGACTTTCTTTCACTTTAATCGTTTCTCAATTTATGTTCCATTGATTTAAATCGAAGGCAAATGCAATTTTTATGCGCTTTTTTCTCAACTGTTAAATAAAATAAAACTTTATCGACGTTCCAAAAAACGAAAGTGTGGCTGAAGTCAAAGTCGAACGGACGCAATAAATGTTGCATTTTTATTATCAGTATTTTTTTTATAATATTTTTTTTTTTTAGTTTTTCGAGGTGCCTGTTGTCAAGCTGGCAGCGGGACGAGTCCCAGGCCCGAAAGTGAAAGTTGCCATTTAAAAACGAACCGAAAACATATGTATGAGTCTGCCTCGCATTTGGAAGGGGAGCGAGATGGGAATGGGGATTGTCCGATCGACAGGCTGTGTTAAAGATCTGCTCCTCATATCTTTCATTAACATTGTCGCTGGGCTCTGCGATAGTTTTTGTATTTATTTTTAATTGAATCAACTGACAATTTAGTGAGGGGGGCAGCAGTTGCATCGCTTATTTTCTTTTTCGAAAAACATTTTACATTTATTTTTAATTGTTGCTGGCGCCTCATTCAAAAAGTTCAATAAACTGGCAGCGGCTTTGTATTTGTTACAGCTATATTGCAACTGTTGTTGTTATTGTTGTTGTTGCAGTTGCAATAGATACGTTGCAATTTTATTGCAACGCCGCCTTTCAACAAGCCGCCAGGCATTTTAAAGCCATCGGCGATCCAACTTCGTAGTCAACGGACCAGCAACGATCATTGCCAGAGCTCATTGGCCTGACTTTTATTGTTGTTGTTGTTAGAGCAGTTGTTATATTATTATTAATTATATCGGTGATTGGGTTGCCAACATTGTAGCAAATTATGGCGTGAGAAAGTCTCTTTTTGTAGGAGTACAAGTTTTATATTGATAGAGTTGTCTTCCCATCTGGCTAAATGAATGGCAATTTTTTAATAAATGAATGGCAATTTTTTAATTGATACTTGAACTTCGTTGATCGAAACGTTTAGAGAAAAGTTGTTATTAAGTTTAAAAAAGGGCAAACGTATAGAATATGTAATTGATAGCATTAAAAGAATCTCTATTATAATATTATTTAAAATATATACAAATTGTGCTAGTGAAACAATCAATCAATCTTTTACAATATCTAAAAAGATATCAATTAAGTCTAATATTTTTATTTTATTTTATTATTACTATTGTTATTATTACTCTTTCAATAAATAGTTGCTTCATAATTCTCCATCAATCTCTTATACAACTCAATAATAAAGAACTATGCTTAAATGTTCTTCAAGTCTCAATTATAAGCTCATTTTTATTTTTTGCGGCAGTCATATTTACATATGCAGTCAAACCCCTATGATTATTGACACCTACTCAATCAGAGCTGCGCTTCATTCATTCATTCATTCAGTCAATGAAGCATGTTGCCACGCCCATAACACCCACAACGACAACAACAACAACAAAAACAGCAACAAAGAGCAAATGAAGCTTAAATTTTAATCGACACTCTAACACCAAGATGATGATGATAATGTTGATGATTTTTTTGTCGCCCAAACGCTTGAAGAAGCTGAAGCTGAAGGATGCCACATTGTGCGTCCTGTTGCTTGTGGCAAAGAGACGAGCAGAAGATGGACAGAAAGACAGACAGAGAGTCAGTTAGACAGACCGTTTCGACGCGTTCAAAGTCATTTGGTTTTATGATTATTAGCTTGTTTAGTTCACTCTCAAGTAGATGTAGCCATGTAGCTGTGTCGCAAGGGGGCAAGTAGTAGTTGTGGCAGTGGCAAGCACTCTTCAATTCCTCTTTCATTCTGTAGCAGTATAGCTGGCGGCAAACATATTCTTTATGCTTATATAATATCTATTTAGTTGCAGTCAGCAAGTGCTTAGATTGCTCTTTGCTGCTTGTTTGTCTCTTGTTTGTTGTTTGTTATGTGTTGTCTGTCTGTCTGCCGTTGTCACGACTGATTGCGCTTCTTGCGCGATAACCGTTGCCATTTGTATCTTTCCATCTTTTGCTCATAACAATTTGACGCCTCATGATTTTGATCGGTATACAAATACGAGTAAGCGGGGAAAATAAGGGACATATGCTTGGACCATCTTGACTTTTATATTGCAGCGACTTTTGTTTAATTGAATAAGTGCCAAAAGGGAAGGGAAATTGACCAGCAAATGTCAATGGCGTTGAAACAATCTGTAAATGCAGGCGTTGCATGTTGCAAGTTGTTCTTCTTCTTCTCTTCTCCTTAAGTGCAACACAATTTTTCGATTTTGTTGTTTTTTTTCCGTAATTTTCGAATTCGACTTGGAATCGCAATACATCGAGCATGTGGCGTTGATTTGCGAATTTGCTGCGGACCCCAAAAATTAAAGTCAGCCCCAAAACAGCATGACGAGGACATAAAATGCGTTACGATTAATTTTTTTTTTTTTTTTTTTTTTGTTGCATGCAACATTAGCAAGCATAACAATGACTGCAAGTTGAACGATGTGAAGAGAGCTACGTTTTATGGCAATAAAAGCAAATTATTTTTACGATGAAGCAGCAACATAAATACATTCAAGTTTCCGTTGTTGCTGTTGTTACCGTTGTTGCAACGCCAAACGCATTTTAATGTCTGCCCCCAAAACGGCGGCAAGGGCGTGGCAGCTGTTGATCATCCACCAAATGATGATGATCCACTGCAAGGGGAAAAGGCTACCAAATTTCTTAATCGCCCCGAAAGGCATATTTATGTTTTACGAGTTTATCCCAGAATTGCAACAAAAATTACAACACACAAATGTACATAAATTGCTGTATTATTAACCAAATGTTAAGAGTGAAAAGCGAGAAATGGAAAATTGGGAATTAAGAAATGCGATTCCTAAATACGAGATCATTTCGCAGATTTTGCTGTTGATATTACATCGAAAAAATATCTAAATGAGAAGTCAAGCAGAAGAAATATGAATTGCTGAGAAAAAGGGCAAATTGTAGAACATTTCTTATCATTATTTTAATTAAACTTGTTTAAAAAAATTAAATTCTAAAATTTGTTTTTAAATTTATTGATGACTGTTTTGATAGTATAAATATTCTTTAAAAATATTCTTGTGAAAATTAAAGGTTTTTAATAATTTTTCCAATTTTAATGAATCTTTTCATATATATAATGAATCTTTTTGAATATAATAAAATTCCTTTAATTCCCAATATAAATTAGCACTTTTGAATATTTTTAAATTTAAAAAAATCAATATTTATGCTATTCAAAAACTATTTGAGTCAATCGTAAATTCAAACTTTGCCTGTAGAGTTTTGACCAGTTTTAGGTTTGGCTCAGTTGATCTTAATTAGCCAACATGCAGTTCACGAGTACACAACTACCCATCGAATGTACTACAAACTGATTTATGAGAGTGCACTGTGAGTGGAAGTTATGTTCTCCTAATTCTTCTGCCATCTTTTACTGTTGTTCCACTTCCCCAGCTTCCTCCATTTTTGGCATTTGGTAAATGAAAATTGCAACTGTGGCCAAACTAATAAACAAATTGCAATGGACACACAAAAAAATAGAGGACGAAAAGCGACACAAATTGCAAATCAAATGCACAGCAATAGACAGACACATAGATACACACACACACACACATACACACATGGCATTTGCATTGAGATTGCATTGCAGCTCTGGGAGCATGAGAAAGTGGCAAGCTGAATCGTTTTAATGGATATCAAATAGGGCACAAACAAACAACGCAACTAAACTGAGTGCTTCTCTCTGAGTGTGTGAGTGTTTGTGAATGTGTGTGTGTGTGAGGATTTTGGCATGATGAATTCAGGCAGTTGCATTGTGATGTTGGGTGGCCCAAGGTGGCAGTTGCAGCCAAACAATTTTTGTTGCATGTATTCTGCAAAAACGAATACCATGAATACGTCCGTCGTGTGTGAATACGAGCATGAGTATATGAGTGCCAATACGAGTATATGGCTTTTATTTTCTTTTTCTTTTTTTGATTCTTTCTCAGAGTCGCTGCTTTCATTTACAAGCCTGGTTTTTACTGTTGCCAGCTTTTATTTTATTTCACGTTGCGTTTTTGTGTCTGGCAGCTGCTCGACGGACAACAACAACAAGAACTACAACAATGGGGCCACAATATTGATTGCAATTTCAGCTTGCAGCGAGGCAACTGCGTCAACTGACGACAGAGGTCGACTCCGAGCCAGATTCTGTCCCTGGATCTGCAACTGAGACCGAGACTGGGACAGGGACTGGGACTGGGTCTGGGTCTGGGTCTGAGCCTCGCCTCGTTTGGCTCGCACAAAAGCCTAAAAGCACACACACTGAGCAGACAGATAAACACAACACACACACACACACACTGAACAGGAGACACGCTGGCTTATGGCCAACAACATGATGGGGCAGGCAGGAAACAAACGGAGTGTGTGTACTGCAAAATACTGAGCCAAGTGAAGCCTTTCAAGTTGCCAAAGCCTGCAAAGAGCCCGCAACACACACATGCATACAAATATATACATAAGCATGTGTGTGTGTGTGGTGTTGATGCAGCTGCTGGTGGGTGTAGATATTGTTATAGGTGAATGTGTGTGTGAGTGTGTGTGTGTGTGTTTGATGAAGTTTGCCCTGGCATTGTCTGTTGGCAATGAAAATGCGACTGAGGAATATGCAGGGAAAAAAAGGCAACTGACGACGCGTCGTCAGACATGCGCCGTTCGATAGGCGCTGTACTTGATGCACATGTGTGTATTAGTGTGTGTGAGTGTGTGTGTATATTTGGCGTAGGCGCAGGAAGACAATACATACATATATGCAAATGCATACAGATAAATACAAGTGTGGACCCAAAAGGTATTTTAGTGCCTTTTAGTGCAAACAAATAAGAAGCGCATGAAATGCTCCTTTCGCTTAGCAGTGATTTTTGCATGTGCTTTCAATTAAAAACCCTATATTTTTTAGAATTTAAAAAAAAACCTATAAATTGCCAAAAAAAACTAAATTTTCTTGGAAATAAATTAAAATTTGCTGATGATTGAGCGAAAAAAATATGAAATATAATATTTATTTAGTCTTTATATTTTAAATTTTTTCTATTATTTAAAAAAATAACACATTTTGACATAAAGGTGAACATAATTTTTATTGTTTTAATCTGCAAAAAATTCACTTAAGCTTAGATTTTTTAATTAACACATTAATTTTTCATGAAAAAATAAAAGAAATATTTTATTTGCGCACTTTAGTGGGGCTATTCGTATGCCCATAGGTGTAAATTGAAAGTATCACGAGGAACTGCTTCTTTTTGCAGTCCGACTGGGTCTTTTTTTGGTGCATAATGTGTATGTGTGCATGTGTGTGTGTTGTGCGTGTGTTTTTGGCAAAGATTTCATTAATAGCTTATGCGATCAGGTGAGGGCGGAGGTGGAAGGGCGTCCCGTTGCAATGCATACTTGATTTCATTTCAAACCAATGTCTCCCACACACCATGATAGCCAAGATTTCTCTCTTATTTTTTGATTCCCACTTAAGGCCCTAATATACAGACGTGTGCGAAATAATAAGAACAGCATATGAGACAGATTAATTTGGTAAAAAAAGGTGCTAAGAAAACATAATTATAATAAACCCTTATATTATTTGAATAGTTCACATTTTAAGCTATGTATATCCTAAAAGAGTTCAAGTCCTGCTATGTCCTTATCTTTTATAATGCCAAATTTGTTGGGTTAGGTCGAAATTCAGGTGTTCGAAATAATAAGAACAAAGTGAGAAAATAACGGATTGTCGTTTTCCACATAAGTTTTAACAATTTATAAGTATACACTTAGTTGCCTACATTAAGCATAAGTGGGCTCCACCCCTTTTCCGGATGATTTAGACACATCGTGGCTTTATAGAAGCTATGAGAACGCGGCATCTGGAGATAGGAGTATTCTTCCAAGTATTTTCTTCTTCTTGTCACAACTATCCAAAATTTTTTATCCATAGCATCTCTCATTTCTATCGCTATATTATTCATTGATGATCCACTAGATTATTGCTCGGCGAAAGAGTCAATCCCTCCTTAACATCAATATTGTGGGATCCTAAGTCCTACTTCGCTTGACTTGTGATGAGATTTGAATAATTTAAGTGTGGATAAATCTAACGTGAAGCATCTTATTTTAAGCATAACACTTGCCAGTATTGTTCTAGAACAGAAGTTGAGATCCATGATACCCACAATTTTATTTATGGCATATCCGCAAA